>JAJOOI010015631.1:0-27904 GCA_029582585.1 Solanum bukasovii | reverse complement strand
ATCTTTTCAAGGCCTTAGAACATCTAATTCTTGGAAATTCGTGGATCTTTCCTTCGAATCTCCCATATCTTTAGTTAGTTTTGTTGTTTCTTTTCTTGTGCTTCCGCATTCTAATATTCAATTCTCTATTTGTGATCTCCCTTAACTTTGCTGTTATCAACTTGTGTAATTTTTATGTCTCTTATGTATGAGTATTGTGTAAGAATGGAAAGGTTGAATGGTAAGTTCACTTTTGGTGACCTTAATGTGATACCTTGGTGTGAATGGTGGTATGGGACGCTATCCATACATTGCTCAAGGTATAGCATGAGGGTTACTTGAGGTGAAGCTTAAGGTGAAGGTAAAAGTTCATATGTGGATTATGTTCTAATGTGAAATTATGACCTGTATGTTGGTTATGACTTATATTATGCCTCTTTTATCAATGTTCATGAAGTTTTACCAAAATGGCATATATCATGACTTTCAAACAAAAATGTCCTTTTAAGCATGTTTGTGCATGGCTATCATAGTTAGTACTTTATGTGCTAACCCATTCTTCTATGAATTTACTACAAGTGTAGATTCCGACAAGTGATTTGCATTGCTCTAGTGAAGCTTGGATTAGAGTTCTCCAAGACATTTTGGGTATGTCCTAATAGATCGAGGACAAGTGTTTAGAAGTTTCTTTCCTTTTCATGTAGTAGACTACTTTAGATTTCTGTTGTAAAGGGCCATGTCCCTATTTTTGTTCAAGATTGTATCTAAGATGGCCATGTGAGATATAGACTTCCTCTTGCATTTAAATATTTTTGAATGTTAGATTGTATGGTTTTAAATAAAAAGTTTTAAATTCTGTACTATTTCTATTACCTATGCAATGAATGAGCTATGAGGCTTGTATAAGACCCCTTCGGGGTCGAGTACACAGTGTCGCATCCGGGGTCTATACTCGGGTTGTGACAATATTGGAATAAAGGTGAATACCCATGATCTTAAGTAAAGGGACTAAAGGTGACTACCCATGATCACATAGTGATTTGGACAAGAGGTGACTACCCATGATCCTTCATGTAAGGCAAGCGGCGAGTACCTATGAGCCTTTTATAACACCCTAAAAATTTCTTAGTTAAGACCCGAATCATTCTTCATTTACTTGTAGGGTCTTCAAATTTCCCATATGTGTAAATGTATATTCTTTAGTGTGGGAATGATTTTGGATATCAATTAAGGTCACTAGAAAATCCTACCACAAAGTTGAGTTGAAAGTTTCCTTATCGACTAAGTTTCGACATCAGATTTTACTTAGGTCACCTTAAAACGACCATATCTCTTTGAATATAAAGTGTTACTTGGCCCATAACCTATAATATTAAAGGTATTTGAATCATCTTTCTAACCCCGCCAATTTTGCGTCAATCCAAGTTTGAGTAAAAAATTATGAACATTTTAGTAACCTAATACAGTGCAGTGACGAATTAGCCGACGTGAAAACATTAAAAAAGGTCGTTTTTGTCTTTTTACCTATAATAAAACTCTAAAATAATTTCTTGACTAATTAAAGACACAAAACAATTAGATTTTCATCTCTTAATCCATCATTCTCTTCTCTCTCAAATCCTAAGACAAAACCCCAAGGAATAATGGAAGTAGAAGACATCATTCAAGATTCTCTCAATCTTTTTCAAGATTCTTCTTCAATGTAAGTCATTCTCCAAACAATGCATTCTTTCCAACTCCAATTCCTCCATACAATTATGAATCACTAATTAAAATCATAATTTATGGCCAATGAGATTTCAAGAAAGTAATTCCAGAATCTCAAGAAATGTTTTCTTGATTGTTCTCCTTCAAGCTAGGGTTTCAAGGCTTCTAGCCAAATTCTTTTTCAAGATACTTCAAGAACCTTGTTCTTTCAGGTATGTAAGGCTATCATAGTGTTGGACTAGTTCATCCTCATGCCCTACATCTACTTTCAAATCAGTAAAAGAGTAATCTAGGATTTTATCCCTAGATTTGAGTATTCTTGAGATGAGTTGATGTTGAGTTCTTGAGTTCCAGATTATTTTTGAAATTCTATTCATAATTATTGAATCGCTATATGTTATGCATTAAGATTCTTGAGTTTATTCATTCATGTCTATATTTTAGCATGAACCCTATGAATTGAGTATTTTTCAGATGAGTAGTATCGTTGAGTTATGAGTACTGAGTTTCCATATTACTATTAAGATCTCTGAGTTGAGTAGGTCATGTCAATAATTCTGCATGAACCTTATGAATTGAGTTATAAATTTTAAGGAGTTTTTTAAAGAAAATATTTGAGTTTTAAACTGAGTTTGAGAAAGTAAAGATGAGTTTTGAGAAAGAGTTTTTAAAACATGATTAGTATGACAGTCGAGTATGCCATCAATGTTTAAGCAATATGGTATCTACATATACCATCAAGTTTTATGCAGTATGACTTCCGTAGTCATCAAAGATCATATCACAATATGATTTTGATATATTTTTGAGAAAAAGTTTTCAAGTACGAATTGAGTAAAAGCATAAGGGAACTAGGTATTCCCAAAGGTATCAGTTTTTTCATTGATAAAAGGGAAAGTTTGATTTCTAAATGAGTTATGAGTTCAAAAGATATTTCAAGAGCAGTTACCTCTTTTAAGAGGGTAGTTTGACCAATTATCTCAAACCAGAGGAAGAGCTATGTTTTTAAACATATGAGCATGAGTTATATATATTATTTGGAGTAGTATTGAGCACTGATATTGGGATGAGTTCAAACAACTCAAAATTCTCATAACAATGTATTCCAACATGGGTAAAGGATCATACTTCTTAGATGATTCCTTATTTCTTCTAAGCATAGCTTAGTGGATACACTTGGTTGAGGTATTCTATACCCTGTCAAGGTATACGATTGTTCTGGCAGCGTGAGCGAGACATTGTATCATCATGTAGGTCATAGTGATGGTTGTCGGTTAGAGAATCTTCCAATAGAGTTAAAAATGTATATTTATATATCCACTACAATATTTTAGGCTTACATCTACACAAAATTTGGACAACACATGTAAAGTGTTGGCTAAAATATTTTTGGGTACGCTTTTAAAGCGTAGCGTAAGTTTTTAACTTTTGACTTTGATAATATTGGAAACACTTGTAAAGCGTACTCTTTAATGGTATAGGCTACATTTTATAAGCGTTGTTACATTATAATATAATTGGCAACAACTATTTACATATATGGCCACACTTTTAAAATGTGATATTTTAATAATTGTAAAAACAACACATTACAAGTGTGGCCTTAATGTTTTCACTAAAATATTATATTCACTCCAACATTTTCAACTCTCGCTCAGATTTTCATTTTGCAAAGAAAAATTAGTCATAAAATAGAAAAACTTTCAACTCTTACGTCCTTTGCCCCAAATCAGAAAAATTTCACAATTTCTGGAAGAACAAGATTTGCTCCAAATTTGAAATTTTCCCCAACTCTTTGGTCTTTGCTCCGAATCTGAAATCTGCTCACAAATTAACAGTTATCTCTTCAACAATACATACAGTAAAGATTTATTACAAAGAAATTTGATGAATGGTTTCAAAATTTCATTGTTAACCTCTAACATTCGAAAATCCCTCGTGATTTTCATTGTTCTAGTCTAACTGATGAACATGACAGAACAAAATGCTTTACCTAAGAAGATGGTGTATTAAAGCTTCTTAACATTGATAGTATTATGTTAGAATAGGGTTTATCAGTAGAATTCCTATCTTTAAAAGTCTAAATTTATGGCATCTAGGTTTATTGATTGCGTGTAGTTACACATTTAGATTTAGGGTTTTGATATTCTTGTGTTATTGATACGATTTTTATTGATTTTTGGGAGTCTAGTTCGTAGTTGTATTACACACATCAGTTGTTTCTTTGCCCCCATTTTCTCTTTTAGATTTGTTAGTTCCTTGTACTCTTTGAGAATTAAGAAGAAACTGGAGAGTAGAAAAGGACAGCAACAACAGCAACGAACTACTATTCGGTGAAGTAGAAAATTTAACACTCAATATCTTAGCCGAGTCCACGTTGACTTTTAATTTGAAGCTCACTTGTAGGGTAAATGATATTGCTAAGAAGTGGGAATCTACAACATTGAGTCTTGGTTTCTCATCAACACCTGAATCTGCTACTTGGGTGTCTCTATTTTTATGCAAATTTTTCATTACTAGTTTTAGTAGCCCTAAGGTGAATGACCCATTTTAGGTAATGTTTTCAATGTTGAAGTGTTAAAGGTGTTGTCTTTGTACAACTATTTTCCTCTAGTTATAGTTTATGTTATTGGGTATCAATGAAAGTTTTAAATGTTCAAAGAAAGGTTCTTTCTTGATTCATGTAGAACTTTCCTTTTTAGGTTTAGTTTTTGCTTCAAAATTAAATTCTCTTAGCTTGAGATTTTTCCAGATTCATGTATTTAAATGATTCTTCATATGAATGTAACTAGGGGAAGTAAGTCTTTCCAGACTATATAGAGACTTGTATTTTCAGATTAGTGTAAGATTGTTGAGATTCTATAGTTTCAAATTATTCTTAGTTTAATTACTTCTAAGAAAAAAATGGTAAGTTTGGAATGAAATGAGCTCAATTGGATCAGAGTGGATTTGAAGATTCATATAGCTTACCCCAACTAGTCTGGAATTCTGGCATAGTTGATTGATTGATCATTGATATTTGACTGAATGATTTGAAATAATCAGTTAAGTTTTCGGTGGGCATTGTGGGTTTTATATCAAGTCATCATAGAACTTATTATCTGCTATCATATGTTAATCTTGCATATTTTTACTATGCTTCTAAATAGTCTCGTACTTGTTGCATGAATCACTAAATAAGTATGATTTTATTAGACTGATAGGCACATTAGGGCAGAACGCTTCATTGATAATGTAGGTTTCATATAAATCTTATAAGGATTATGTTATTGTTGCTTCACCTTTATTAGTTTCAGAAACTCGAGCTTCTTAGATTGACTAGAAAGGATTCTATCTTGTAGTAGTATTAACCCCTTAGTTAACAGATATTCAACTTTTCCTAGATAACAAATTGAGGATTTCTCTTTCTAAAGGAAAATCAGACAAATCGAGGGTTTCTCTTTGCACAACTTTCAGACAAATTCCAAATTCCAAGTTCTGAAGGGTAAAATTTTGGTTTTCTAGTTTTGTATTATAGCATGTCACTGACAGGTTTGATCTTGTGAATCAAAAGACACAAGATACTTGCTGCCATGTGTTTTTGATCTGCTTCTGCGCAAGCTTGTTATTTAAGTCTTTGTAAACTGGAAATTTCACAATTGTAATTTATTTATGAACTTTCCAACTTGGGTCGATTAATGAAAGGGAAAATGCTTAGTACCATTATGATATAAGATATTTTCCTTAGATCCAAAAAGTTTGTTTATTTTCTGATATTATGTGTGGAGTTGATCCACTGTTGAGGAACTTCTTTGGGTAAAGTTGAAGTACATACTTAGAAAAGGATTTGAGGGGCTTCCATGCTTTGCTTTGACCGTAAAAATTATATGTTTACTAGTTGAGTGATGATGAGGAGGCTAGAAAACCTTCTTATTACATGTTTCTGATGCATGGTTCTGTTAGATTTGTTGTAAGTAGGTCTGCTTTGTAACAGAATGGTGAAAAACTATGATCGCATTCCGTTTGCTAACCTACAAATGATGGTCCATTCATTAGATTGTTGTTCAAAATATTTCCTGTGGCCGAGTGCTAACCTACAAATGATGATCCATATTGTATCACTCTCGAAGAACAAGGATATATGTTTTCTGATTTACTGACATGCCTTGCATTATTGGTTTTCCCTTTTCCTTGTATTGGTTGTGAAATGATTCTTTATTGGGGGAAGGATCTGGGCTCTCTGAGCTATGACTGTCGTATTTTTGTTATAGTTTTTGTTTGAACTATTATGACATAACTCTCGGTTCGACATAGTTGTCCTCTATAGTTATTTAATAATTCTTGGTAGAATAGCATTGTGCATACCTAACAATTCTAACTCATAATTACTTTAGATTAACGAAACTTGTTGAGTGGCTGATTTACTTTCTTGAAAGATCAGTTGATTCTGATGATATTTTTTTGGACACTCTGTTATAAAGCTTCCCGTGAATTTGGTTTTTGGAGTCTTGAATTAATAGTGTGAGTTTGAGATAAACATTGAATTATAGTAAGGTAAAAGCAAAGAATACATGGAAAGAAGATCTATGAACTTGTTATTGAACGAACACTACAGAATAACAGGGTTTCAAATTTGGTGTTGCCAACTATCTGTAGTATGGTATTTCTTTATGTTTTGCATGATTTCTCTGCAGCTGTCGGAGATTACATATTCGAGTGTTCTGGTTGTTATTTAGAAAATTTCTTCTCACACTATCAATTGTATATTAGAGTATCATAGTGCGCTTTGAAGAGCAAAATATGTTTATGATCTATCTCTCTTTTACCATTCAATGCGTTACACCTCTAAATAGAATCCTAATACAAAGATGCAATACGATTTTTTGTCTATAACTAAATTTGATGGTGGATATCTGCTTAATTTGAGTCTCATTGGTGAATCAGAAGAATTGGTTATTCAATTGTTGTACTTCTCTAATTTTATTCAAGTTCAAGAAGTTTCAATTTTAATCCCGATATTGAAATAAGAGTACTCGTCTTTGAAGGTTGTTGAAACTTTTGGGCTGGAGTACATAAATACTGGAAATATTTTGAGGAAGGAGAGGTATTCTAGTAGTAAAAGGAGACACACATCTTCCATTTTTACAGTGGCTCATCCTTAGTTTAGATCTATTTTGCTGAGATTAAAGACGTAGAAGATCTAGATTCACGATTCAAATATAATGAACATAATTTGCATAAATGCTTGAATTACATGGAGCAACATTATATCTCTATGTTGGTTCGTTGTATAATTTAAGATAGTCCGTTGTCGTACGGAAAGAAAATATACAGTTGATATAAACTTAAAATATGCTATTAGATTGATTTTTATATGAGGCCAACTTTGTTCAGCTAGATTATTTTTTCTCTGAATACTAATTATAATGAGGCCTTGAAATGACATGCCATAATATAGCTTCGGTGTTGCGCAGATTAGGAATCAATGTTGGTGATAGCACTAATCAGTATTCACGAGGTTTGTCTACACTCAGTCTCCAAATAGTTTTTATCTTCTTAATTTTAAATTAGTTAAATCTACCGAACGCAAAAAATTATCTATGCTTTAAATTTTGTGATATTGTGCTTTGTTATCCTAAATGTATGCAACTATACAGGGAATTGGACTATTTTTCTATTGACATGCCCCCTGAGACGGGTGATATTCAACTTACACTATTCAAGATTTACTTATAAAATAAGACGAACGTATGCTAATGTTTCTGGATCTGTTTGGGATGGCCATACAATATGATTCTTTACAAGAATAAATTTTTCCATTTTGTTCAAGCTTAATATTTGACTGAAACTTAACTTTTGATTGTTGTTTCAGGAAGAGGAATTTTAAAGTAGACAAATCTGAAGACAAAAAGCTCGCTATGGTGAAAATACCTAATGCTGAAAATCCTCTTGTTTTGAGTTAAACAGTGAGTAAAACACATGCTTCTCTAACATTTATTGTTCATGTGGATTTTATCTTACATAGCCTAGTATAGTTTTGGCGAAAATATAGCTTGAAAAAAGTTATATATAACAGTCATTTTTGTTTTCTTCTATGTTTTGCTCGAGAAGAGGATTTAAAGTTCTTTATTCTAGGATCAGTAGCTGAGGTGAGGTAAGAACATAAAAGTCCCTTTGCTATTCACGATTTCTCCTCTTCATGTCTTCTGTTGAAGGAGAATTACGCAGCATGCATGAGATAATATGAGACATACTAAAGACAGATTTCAACGTCAAAATCAAGTTGGGGCACAACATTTGCAGGTAGATTCTAGTTTTGTGTCTCCTCTGTATAGTATAAATTAGAAAGCAACTAGTAGTTACTTGACAGACATGCCTGTGTGGAAGGCTAAACAGACCTCAAAGTTTGGACTAAAACTATGATTGAACCATAACAGCTGGTCCTTTATGATTGAACCATAAAATAGGAGTAAAATTATGGTTGAACCTCAACGTTTGTATTAAAATTAATGCCCTTATCTGTGTGCTTATGATCAGTTGGTGGCTCTATATTTTCAATAATGTAATTAGCCAACTTTTCAGGTAGAATTGTTCTAAATAACTCCTCATTCCATTTTTCATTCTCCTGCTGGCCCTATTCTTTGGCCTGAAGTGGACTTGGAGTTTGCATTGATGTACTGATAGGGATAGCATGCACCAGTTCATAAGTCATAAAGTAATTGAAAGAATGGAACACACCTACATTGAACTTGCACTACAAAGGCTTCTCCCAAATCCTAACATATCGATTTTGGGAAATGTAACAGCCAAATTCTAACTTATGGCAGATTGTTGTTAAATATTGATGGTATTAGTATTTGTAGGTATATCAATATTGTGTAGCTGCTGCAAATCAATAATTTGTTCTTGGGTCACTTAGGTGCAAATATTTATTCTTTTTGTCTTCTAATTCTTTGTTGATAGAATGAAATTTTGGCACTGTGGTGACTGCATATTGAAACCAAAATTGCAGCCTGAATGTAACAACAATAGTTGTTACATTTGGGCTGAAAATCCCTTGCTTGATTGGTTTGATGATAGCGCTAAAATTGTAGATGATGTATTGGTTATTGGTTCTACTCCTGGTGTTCGTGTAACTTGGCCGCAGTTCATTTTTGCTTGAATCTGTTTATTCCTTTTGCTTCTTTTCTTGAGTGCTTTTTTCTCCCTCAAATCTTTAAAAATTTGGTAGGTTCCTTTTTTCTGGAAAGCAATGCATCATTACTTTACATCTAAGCAAAAGACTAATTATTTTAATTTTAAATGTGTAGGGAAATAGAGGTGATCAAATTTGAAGGGTCGCCGCAGACAATTTGATCTCATTGAAGTGGATGATGAAGAGTTTTTGAACTATTGTAAAAGTTTGAATACATTATATTTGATTTTATGAAATATTGAACTATTGTAATATTACTTTTTGAACTATTGTGTACACATATATTTATAAGTATGTCTATGTACACAAGACATTCTATCTTTTGAAGTTTATTGCAAAGCTAATTCTAATTACTTATTAGCTAAATTGATGCTTCAGATTATTTATTGCAAAACAATATTGATGTTTTTAATTAGAAATTGTGGTATATAAATATTTTATTGCCAAAATAATATTACCACACTTAAAAGTGTAGCCATAGGACTATAAATTGTGGTATGAACATGGGCAACTACTACACTTCAAAGTGTTGTCATACATAAGATAGAAAAGGCAACACTTTATAATCGTGGGCTATATGGAAGCAAAGGCCACGCTTGAAAGTGTAGCTAATAAGGCAACACTTTTAAGGGTAGCTGCAAAGCGGGGCCTTTTTGCCTTTTAGGCTACGCTTTTGAGCATAGCTGACCTAAACTCTAACGTCTGCTTATGAGTGAGACTTCCTTGCTTTCAGAGTATTCCAGTTATAGTAGTTGTTCGGAGAAGTTCTTTTGAAGAGTCGTGGTTATTGTCCTGAAACTCATCTTTGTACAGTAGAGGCTTCATAGATAGACAGTTTTGGGGAATCTTTCAGTTTGAAATATTTCATTTAAAACGTATGTTTCATTCTCACTATATTCAACGATGTTTTGAGATTTAATAAACTATTTTTAAACATTTCTTTCAATTTGATGCTTATGTATGCTTGAGTTAGTCTTCCGCTTGTAGTCAGCCGGGATGAGGGTTGGCTTGAGGGCCAACAATGGTTCTAGAGTGTCGGTCACGTCCAAGGTATAGGCTTGGGTCGTGACAAACTTGGTATCAGAGCACAGAGTTCAAGTGTCCTAGGGTGTCAATAAAGCTCTGTCGAGTAGGATCTTATTTATAGTTGTGAGGGACCCCCCTTCTATAAATGAGAGACTACTGACATTTAGGAAAAATTTTCCTTCTTTCATACTTTGAATCGTGCAATAGAGTTGTGCATGAGGAACTTATTCAAAACTCGTGTGTTTCTCAGATTTATTTTACTTTCCCCCATACTCAAGGTAGTAGAAAAGTAAAGTCAGTTCATTATCTTTGAGTTACTCTCAGCAAAAGTCTTCAGAAAGTCATGAGACTACAGAGGGGCTTAAGAGAAGCCCATGAGTGATCTTAAGTGTAGAGATTCAAAATAATGCACTCTTATTCATATGAATCCTACGTTTGTGTTAAAATCTAGATGTACTGTAGACTCTGTTGTCTAAACCTTATTTTAGTTGAGACCCTTATGAGGAAGTGCGTCTTAGAGCTTGGGTTGTATTTCACTCAAAATATAGTATGAGTTGCAATGTTATAAGCCAGTAGTAGAACTGCCTAAATTTAGAGGAAAGCATGCAGAGGTTCAGTAATCTATGAAAGGGAGATAATGATGAGGCAAATTATGTTATTGCAGTCAGGAAACCAGTAAGTATTAATGATCAGTTTTCCTTTATGAGTAGACTAAGGAATAATAATCTTGTATAGAGTTCAGGATATGAGGTAGAGGAAAAGTTGTGAGTTAGGAGGAGTTAGAGTATACTTGAACTAGAAAGGAGTTTATAAGGGAGTGTCATTGTATTAGTAATGATCAAGTATATGTGTTGAATAGAAGAGCAGTAGTATTCATGAGGTGATAAATCTAAGTTAGGCTTATGATTTTGAGGGAGAGCCTGTAATATTCAGAGGGTTATAGAACTAATTAGGCAATGATGTAGAGTAAATGAGTAAATAGTACTTAAGTTGTGAAGTAGAATGTGGTAGTAATATGTAAGGATGCAGACTGACATATAAGGATTGAGTACTTGTCATGAGGTCTTAGTGGGTAATTATTTCATAATTTTATCTAGTAGATGTAGGTTAGTATAGTAAGCGAGAAATCATATTAATATCCGGGTTTAGTAATAAACATTAAGCTTGAATTTGAGATGAGCATCGTGATCAAAAGAAAGGCAACATGAGGGTGATGATGTTAGTCTTAAGATCTGATTTGGTAGACTTGATATAGAGTAGGTGGGGAATTGAGATGTTAGCTGCAATGAAGATGAGTTGTAAAAGTGAGAGATCCTAACTTTTAGATAAGGGAAGTGAGGTGTGGCTAAGTCGTGAGAGTAACAAAAAGCATTAAGAGTTGTACTGTGATTGTATGTAATCGGACGAGGTTCCAATTAAGTTAATGATTTTCCATGGGTTCCTAGATAGTATATTTTAGTTGTCAATGTGGAATAGGCTAAGGTAACCATTATTTCCCCCCTAAAGTTAGATGAAGTGGCGTTATAAGCCAATGAGAGGAGGTTAATAGAAGCATATTAGAAAGAGGTCCTAGAAGGAATCTTAGTACATGCTGATGGAGAGTTCTGTAGCCATGAGATAAGCCTTTCCGAGTATTAAAGGGAATGTAGACCAGTTTATAGATGAGGGAATAGGTCCATTGTTTTCAAGTGTCAGTTTTAGACCTAAGGGGGGAGATGATAAGATGAGAAATCAATTCAGGTGTTGAGAATGAGATAGTTATGTCTTGCGAAAGAGTTGTAGAGGTACATCAATCCATTCATACTCTAGTGTATTCCTCAAAGTTGAGTCAATTAAACATCATGATGATGTTTCTTATATCAGAATTGTGTTCATGACCTATGCTCATGCACTTTAGAGAGATTCACACTTCCAGAATGAGGGGCAAAGCCTTTAGCCCATTGATCTTAGTCTTACTCCATAAAGTTATGGATATCAACCTCATGATATGAACTTATTCATATAAGCACTCATGTCTCATAATACGCTGAGTCTCGAAAATCCATGAATTACTCTCAATAGCTAGCAACATAATGTTATGTCATGCATATTCTTATATCCGAATTCTCAAATGAATCGTGCATATGATCTTTTGCCATAAACTCCTTTCAGTAATCCTTATTAGTTTTGGAGAGTGGTAATGTTGATAGTAGTTGTGTGGTGATGGAGGAGAGGATTGCTATTTCTTATTGTGATAATGATGGTGTGTCTATTCCATCTAAGGTTATGAATGTGGAGCAAGAAGAAGATCTAAGGTAAAGAGTAGTGTTCTTGGGATGAGATTTCCTACAGAGGTCTAGAACCTGAATCTTGTGATTTAGATCAGAATTATACCCTTATGTTAAGTACTTTGTGATTTTGAGTTAGACTTGAATATAGTAAGAGTAACCCCTTTCCATTCTCAGACCAGCCGTCATTCAAGGACGAATGATCCCAAGGAAGGGAGAAATATTGTAACACCCCAAAAATTTCTAAGTTAAGACTCGAATCATTCTTCATTTACTTGTAGTATCATATCGGGTGATTCTTAAATTGCCCATATGTGTAAAGGTAAATTCTTTAGTATGGTAATTATTTTGGATATCAATTAAGGTCACTAGAAACTCCTAGCACAAAGTTGAGTTGAAAGTTTGTTTATCGATTAAGTTTTGACATAAGATTTTACATAGGTCAACTTAAAATGACCATATCTCTTAGAATATAAAAGAGTTACGTGGCTCGAAATCTATCAAATTAAAGGTATTTGAATCCTCTTTCCAACTCAACCAATTTCACGTCAATCAGAGTTTTGAGTAAAAAGTTATGACCATTTTAGTAACCTGATACAGTGCTGTGACGAATTAGCCATCGAAAAAGCATTAAAAGGGTCTCTTTTGTCTTCTTACCTCTAAGAAACCCCTAAATAAATTTCATGACTAATGAAAGACCCAAAACAATCAGATTTTCATATCTTAATCTTTCATTCTCTTCTCTCTCAAACCCTATGAAAAAATCCTAAGGAAAAGTCAAAGTAAAAGACTCCATTCAAGATTTTTTCTATCTTTTTCAAGCGTCTTTCAATCTTTTTCAAGATTCTTCTTCAATGTAAGTTCTTCTCCAAGAATTTCATTCTTTTCAACTCATATTCCTCCATACAATTATGAATCACTAAAGAAGATCATAATTTTTTGCCATTGAGATTTCAAGAAAATAATTCAAGAATCTCAAGAAAGGTTTTCTTGATTGTTCTACTTCAAACTAGGGATTCAATGCCTCTAACTAAGTTCTTTTTCAAGATTCTTCAAGAACCTTGTTCTTCTACGTATGTAAGGTTATCATAGTGTTGTACTAGTTCATCCTCACGCCTTACATATACTTTGAAATAAGTAAAAGAGTAATCTAGGATTCTATCCCTAGATTTGAGTATTTTTGAGATGCGTTGTTTTAGAGTTCTTGAGTTCCAGATTCTTTTTGAAATACAATTTATAATTATTGAATTGCTATATGTTCTACATTAAGATTCTTGAGTTTATTCGTTCATGTCTATATTTTAGCGTGAACCCTATGAATTGAGTATTTTTTAGATGAGTAGTATCGTTGAGTTCTGTGTTTCCATATTACTATGAAGATCCCTGAGTTGAGTCGTTCATGTCCATAATTCTGCATGAACCTATGAATTGAGTTATAGTTTTTAAAGCTAATATTTGAGTTTTAAACTCATTTTTGAGAAAGTAAAGATGAGTTTTGAGAAAGAGCTTTTAAAACATGATTAGTATGACAATCGAGTATGTCATTAATGTTTAAGCAGTATGGTATCTAGATATACCATCAATGTTTATGCAGCATGACTTCCCGAGTAATCAATGATCATATCACAATATGATTTTTGATATATTATTTAGAAAGAGTTTTCAAGTATCAATTGAGTAAGAGTATAAGGGAACTAAGTATTCCCAAAGGTATCAGTTTTTACTTTGATAAAAGAAAAACTTTGATTTCTAAATGAGTTATGAGTTGAAAATATATTTCAAGCGCAGTTACCTTTTTTAAGAGGGTAGTTTGAGATATTATCTCAAACCAGAGGAAGAGCTACGTTTTTAAACATATAAGCACGAGTTATATATATTATTGGGAGTAGTATTGAGCACCGATATGGGGATAAGTTCAGAAACTCAAAAATCCTCATAAACCATGTATGGCAACATGGGTAAAGGATCATACTTTTTAGATGATTTCTTATTGCTTTTAAGAATAGCTTAGTGGATCCACTTAGTTGAGGTGTTCTATACCCCGACAAGGTATAAGATAGTTCTGGCAACGTGATTGAGATGTGGTATCATCATGTAGCTCATAGTGAAGGTTGACGGTTGAAGAATCTCCCAATATAGTTAAAGTGTATGTTTATATATCACATATTATGTTGAGTTCAGAGATGAGAAAGTATTTTGTAAAGTTTCAAATAATCTTACTCTTTTATTTCTTTACATTCAGCTTGAGTATATTGTTATCTATTCCAGTCATTTCTTTCAGTCATTTGTTATTCAGCTATATAAAATACTCGTACATTCAATGAACTGATGTCATTCGACCTGCATCTTTTAATGATGTATATATAGGTTCTTAGGATCCTGAACAAAAGTCTGTTGAGATCACTTCATCTGCTCATCTGCCTATGAGTGAGACCTCCTTGCTTTCTGAGTACTCCAGTTTTATGTGTTGTTAGTAGTAGATCTTTTGAGGAGTTGTGGCTCTTGTCCTGACACTCATCTTTGTATAGTAGAGGCTTTATAGATAGACAGCTTTGGAGAGTCTTTCAGTTTCAAATATTTTATTTAAAACCTATGTTTCATACTCAATATATTCAATGAAGTTTTGACATTTAGCAAAATGTTTTTAAACGTTTCTTTCAATTTGATGCTTATGTATGCTTGAGTTTATCTTCCGCTTGTAGTCAGCCAAGATGAGGGTTCGCTTGATGGCCAGCAATGGCTCTCGAGTGTCGGTCACGTCCAGGGTGTACGTTTGGGTCGTGACACCTTTATAGTTAGGCAATGAAGTGAATCCCCATGTCTTTAAAAGTAAGCTAAAATATGTTATGTTGGGATGAATTATTAGCTTGGATTGTTGCTTGAGTTTGCCTTCCATGATGAGTAAGATAAGAGGCGGCTACCCAAGTCTTAATTAAGGATGAATTGAGGTTACTTCAAGAAGTACTCCTTACATGTTATGATGATCTATAATGTGCATTGATTCTGTTTTTTGAATTATGTTGACTAATGCATATGTTTATGTTGTTTATGCAAGTTATCATACTTTGTATATTCTTGTACTAACACATACTCTTGCCTACATTTCTTATCCAAATGTACGGTCAGGCGGTTCCGATTCTCATCCCCATGTGTAGGATCTATAATAGAGGCAAAGTTAAAGTTGGTGAGTCGTCATAGCATTCGAGGATTAGGCAACTACTTTTGTTATGTTCCTTTCATTTTAGTTTTGAACATTATTGTATGGGTTGTGTACCAAGATTCTATTGTATTAGATGGTTTTTGAGACAAGTCTTTTAGACTTCCACTTCATTAAATAAAACTTTGATTGTGTTGAAAATGTTTTAAATTTCTTCGATTTTTTATTATCTTGACTATGAAAGCTAAGTGCCTTGTATAAGGTCTCTCGTGGTCTTCTACTCCATGTTACATCTAGGCAGTACCCCTAGGTCTTGACAAAATATCAAACCAAATCATTTGTGTCGGATTTTTAAATTTATAAACCAAACCAAACCAATAAAACTCGGGTTATTCAACCTCTGGTTTTTTTCAAATTTTTTTGGGTTTTTTGGATTTTCGGCTTTTTCCGTTAAAGTATTCATTTGAACTTATAATTTACTTGTACTTTTGTAACACCCCGGAAAATGGTAGGATAAACTAGAGCCTCGTTGTGTGGGTTAAAGTAACCTTAAAGGAACGACTAGGCTGTCTTACAGCTTAAGTGGTTAAGAAAGGAGTCTAGGTTGAAATCTAGGACCTTAAACTACCTAAGAAAAATGAAGGAAAAACAACAGTTACTTCAAGACCATTTGGCGATGGGAAGTAGATTAGCCCATGAGCCTTGGCGATGCTCCAAAGGACTCTTCTCGCCTAATGGACAACCTTCTCACTAGTCCTAGCTACTATAACAAAGGGCGAGATGGGCTGAGGGTCGCCCAATGGGTTGGCGATTTGCCTATTGCCCCTCCCCATCGCCTAAGTGAGCTGCCAATTTATGGAGCTCACTGTAACTTTGGACGAGCCAAAAGTGCATTAGGCGAGTCGCCTAAGTGCCTTCGCGAGCCAAAGGGTGCCAATGGGCGAGCTTCAGCGTGGGAAGGCTAGAATTTTGAGTTTAATGAAGGGTCTTTTAGTAAATCTTTCCTAAACTTAAACCAACACTTTCTACTCTCTTCCTACCAAATATAATTACTTTTTATAGTCAAATTCTCCATTTTTAATCACTCTTAAAATAAATAAAGAAGACCCAAATTCTTTCAATATTTCTCTCTCTAGAAGTCCCTCCATTGAAGAACACCAAGAACTTGAAGATTAGGGCTCAAGCTCCAAGATTTTCACTCCAATTCGTGGGAAAGGCTTCTATTAAGTTATGGGGATCTTGATTCATGGATTAGTTTCTTCATGAAGCCCTTCAAAAGTCTTATTTCGAAATTGATATCTTGACTAAAAACTAGGGTTTCTATTCTAGCCATGGGTTCATCCTAAACATGTTTACATTATGTTATTTGACTTATATCATGGATAAATTGATGATAATTGTTGATTTCAATTGTAAAAATCCGCATGAACCCATGTGCACCCCATGACCCCAATTTCATGAATGTTAGTAAAGGTATTGATGCAAGATGATTAGTATGAATTGTATCTATGATTATTTAGTTGTTGAATCTTGTTTCCTCATGCCTATTGTAGTAGCTTTAGGTGTAATTGTGATACTTGATTCATGACCTTGAAAGGGGTAAACTTTTAGGATTATGTACATATTGAGGAATGTTGTATATGAACTTGGTATTTACTTGAAGGATAAAGCTTCTATGACAATGGTGCAAAGTGAGGTATTGGTGAATGGTCTTACTTCCGTTATCCCTTACATACGATGTTGCATAAATTGCTTAGAATAATGTTAATGTATTGTGTTGATTGAAATTATAGTTCTCATGAAGACACTATGAATGTTAAAGTAAAAGTTCGACTCACATGCTAATGTTGATTCTAGGTTGACAGTGCATTCTCACCTTAATGAATCTGTGAGCTACTTATTGAATTGTATTGAATGAAGGGTTGAACAATCCTTCACACATATAGATACAATGGAAAGACTAATGATAATAATTTGGGAAATAATACTAAGCACCGAGGGGATATGGCCAATGAGGGAAAGACCCTCCCGTTAATACAAGAGGTTGGGTGATCTTAGTAAACTCATGAGATGGGGACTCCTCCGTTAATACAAGAGGTAAAATTTCTAGAAGCAATTTCCCTATCTCATAACTATGTGCCAACATAGGATTTAGCTAGTGGATCCACCTTATAGCTATATACTTAGTTCTACCCTAGGCAAGTAGAACACCTCTTTACGGTGTGGGGTTTAGACACCGGATTCCATGTAGCTCTCATGGTCTATGTCGGTTATGGTTGTTTTTCCCTAGACAATGAGATAATGGATGAAGCATGAACTACTCTATAACTTCTTGGTAAGGTTGCTAGGTAGGAGTGAGGGTATGGGACTTCACGTTTACATTGCACTAATATACTTGGTAGGATGATATAGATGGTTCTCATTACTATGTTGAGACATGAATGCATACATGTAGATTGAATGGATAGTTGCTATGAATGACTTGTCTTTATATTCAAATGTTATACATGACTAATCCTCTACTTATAATTATTGAATGTGATGAAGTCTAAAAGTAATATGTGTGACCAAGGTAGTTCCTAAGGGGTGCTTTATAAGGTTGGTATTATGGGATGCCAACCATACATGGCACAAGTGGACCTTAGGGGTTGCTATGGTCTTCTCTTTACTATATTGTGAATATAATTTTGTTAGTGGCTTGAATCTTATGTTGATGTTGCAAGTTAGTTTCAAAACCTCATAAATGCATATCTTTTATAAAAGAAATGTCCTTTTTGCATGTTTTAAGGTTTTTATGTGTATTTCCATACTTAGTACATATTATGTGCTAACCCTTTTTTCCCTTCTACATCTTATGAGTGTAGGTTCCGGCTAGGACTTCCACTCCCTACTTTGAAAAAGAATTGGAATAGACTTCTCCAAGACTTGTGGTAGGTCCTCAAGATCCGAGGACAAGCATTTTATGCCACATTATGTTCTTTCTTATTGTAATCGATTTTGTAAACTTTTTATGTACTTCTTTCTATGAGACTATGATGTCTAAACGACCATTGACTCTATTTGAGATTCCCTATTGTACTTAGATGGTGATGGCACTAAGAGTCTAGATTCCTACTATTTTCCGTTTATGAAAAGGAAGTTTGAACTTCGATTGTAAAGTTTTAATTTTTCCGCATTATTTCTATTTCTTATGTGATGATGATGCTAGGGATTGTATGAGACCCCTTTGGGGTCGACTATGCCATATTTACGTCTATGGGGTACCCCTGGGTCGTGACAAACTTGGTATCAGAGCATTAGTTGTTTGGATAATTCTTAGGTTGACGTCTCATAAACCGCGTCTAATAGAACCTTGTTCATGAGTGTGAAGCGCACCACACTTATGAATAGGAGACTATAAGATGTTTAGGAACTCTCATTTTCTTCATTTCTCTTTAGTCGTGCTATGGAGTACTAATGAGGAGGTTCCCCCTCATGTTCCTCAAGACTGTCAAGTCCCTCTTGATGAAAGAGCTATGCCCAATATGGAGATAAGAGCGTCTCTTAATACCCTAACTCAACTCATGATGTTGCAAACTCAAGCCGTCACCACTCAAGCACAAGCGTTTATGACCCATGCTAACCGAGATGTGGGGCCCTGGGTAAATCCCAATGTTAGTACCATGGCCTCAAGGCTGAGGGACTTTACCCATATGAATCCCCCTATGTTCTATGGATCTAAGGTAGACGAGGACCCAAAGGAGTTCATAGAGGAGGTCTACAAAATAGTGTATTCCATGGTAGTTACTTCTATTGAAAAGGCCGAGTTAATCGGGTATCAATTGAAAGACGTATCTTAAACTTGGTACAATCAATGGAAGGATAATAGGATTATAGGAGCGGGTCTCGTGACTTGGGAGATATTCAAGAAGGCTTTCGTTCAGAGGTTTTTCCCCCGTGAAAAGAGAGAGGCAAAAGTTCAGGAGTTCATCAATCTCCATCAAGGAGGGATGAGTGTCCAATAATACTCATTGAAATTCATGAAGTTGTCCAAATATGCTCCCTCTTTGGTTTCTAATCCAAGGGATGAAATGAGTCGCTTTGTCACCGGTTTGTCCGATGCTATTGAAGAATAGTGTCGAGCGGCAATGCTCCATGACAACATGGATATCTCTAGGTTGATGGTACATGCTCAACAAGTGGAAGATTCAAGGCCTAGAAAGAAGAATAGAGAGGTGAAAAGGCCAAGGGCCGATGAGGGAAATTCATCTAAAGGTAAGCTTGACGGTCAAGGTGAACCAAGGTTTAAGAAGAGGTTTACCAACCAAAGCCCCTCCAATTCTCCGAAGCCTAACAAAGGAAAGGTGGCTACCCCCAAGCCTCAAGAAGGCACTAGGAGTGGCCCTTATGTTGAAAGAACTAGTTGTGCAAAATGTGGTAAAAAGCATGAAGGGAAATGTCGTGCCATTATGGGTGTGTGCTATGGATGTGGAAAAAGTGGCCACTAATTGAAAGATTGTCCAACTCATACGGCCAACGGAAGAGAAGGTAATCAGGCTCCCACTAGTGGTTCCAACTCCGATGCTCCCAAGAAGAATCGCTTTTATGCTCTCCAATCTAGAAGTGACCAAGAGGGTTCCACGGACGTTATTACTGGTATGTTACAAGTATTTTCAATTGATGTTTATGCATTATTAGACCCCGGTACTACTTTGTCTTTTGTTATTCCTTTAGTGACTATGAAATTTGATGTGCTCCCCGAAACCTTAAAAGAACCCTTTTTCGTGTCTACCTTGGTAGGTGATTCGGTTATAGCTAAAAGGGTATATAGGGGTTGTCCAATCTCCTTGTCTCAAAGGGTCACTCTGGTTGACTTGGTAGAACTAGATATGATGGACTTCGATGTCATATTGGGGATGGATTGGTTGCATGCTTGTTTTGCTTCCATAGATTGTAGAACCCGAGTTATGAAGTTTCAATTTCCTAATGAGACCGTTCTGGAAAGGGGGGAAACTTAATCCCTAGAAGTCGAATCATTTCATGTCTAAAAACATGTAAAATGATTTCTAAGGGGTGTATCTATCACATTTTAAGAGTTAAGGACCTAGTGTCCGAGACTCCTCCTTTAGAGTCGGTCCCTATAGTAAGGGATTCTCTGGAAGTCTTTCCCGATGACTTGCCCGGAATCCCTCCCGAATGGGAAATAGACTTCGGCATTGATCTTTTGCCGGATACACTCCCCATATCTATTCCCCCTTACCGGATGGCCCCGGATGAACTGATTAAATTAAAGGCTAAACTTAAAGATTTGCTAGATAAAGGTTTTATTTTACCAAGCATATCTCCATGGGGTGCACCAGTTTTGTTTGTGAAGAAGAAAGATGGGTCCCCTAGGATGTGTATTGATTACCGACAATTGAACAAGGTCACAATAAAGAATAAGTACCCGCTCCTTAAGATTGACGACTTATTTGACCAACTCCAAGGGGCGAGCTACTTTTTCGAAGATTGACTTAAGGTCGGGTTATCACCAACTTAGGGTGAGAGGAGTTGATATTCCTTAAACAACCTTCTGAATGAGATATGGTCATTTCGAATTCCTAGTCATGTCTTTTGGTCTCACAAATGCCCTGGTGGCATTCATGGACCTTATGAATAGGGTATTTAGGCAATATCTCGATTCGTTTGTGATCATTTTTATTAATGATATTTTAATATATTCTAAGAGTGAGAGTGAACACATGAAACATTTGAGGATAGTTTT
Organism: Solanum bukasovii; assembly: GCA_029582585.1. NCBI lineage: Eukaryota > Viridiplantae > Streptophyta > Magnoliopsida > Solanales > Solanaceae > Solanum > Solanum bukasovii. Next base: position 6,851 of record JAJOOI010015631.1, on the reverse strand, counting down.
GCAAGTCCTCAAGGACGAAAGGTTGTATGCTAAGTTTAGCAACTGCGAGTTTTGGTTAAGGTAGGTTACTTTCCTCGATCACATTGTTTCTAGCGAGAGAATAGAATTTGATCCGAAGAAAATGGATGCGGTTAAAAGTTGTCCTAAACCCTTAAGTCCCACCGATATTCGAAGTTTTTTGGGATTGGCCGGGTACTATAGGAGATTTGTAGAGGGCTTCTCATCTATTGCTTCTCCATTAATGGCCTTGACCCAAAAGAAGTGCAAGTTCGAATGGCCACAGTCTTGTGAAAAGTCTTTTCAAGAGTTGAAGGATAAACTCACCTCCGCTCCGGTGTTAACCTTACCGGAGGGTACCGACGGATTTGTAGTGTATTGTGATGCTTCGAGGGTAGGGTTGGGATGTGTTCTAATGCAACATGGAAAGGTAATCGCCTATGCTTCAAGGCAATTAAAGATACATGAGAAGAACTACCCAACCCATGACCTTGAATTAGCGGTGGTGGTTTTTGCCTTGAAGATATGGATACACTATCTATATGGGGTACACGTAGATGTGTTTACCGACCATAACAGTCTCCAATATGTGTTTAGCCAAAAATATTTGAATCTCCGGCAAAAGAATGTGGTTGGAACTCTTGAAAGATTATGACATGAGTGTCTTATACAACCCCGTAAAAGCTAATGTGGTTACAGATGCCTTGAGTAGATTGTCCATGGGTATAGTTACTCATATAGAGGATGGGAAGAAGGAATTGGTCTGTGATGTACATGGGTTAGCCCAGTTGGGTGTGCAATTAGTGGATTCCACCAAGGGTGGAGTCATGATTCATCATAGTTCTGAATCATCCTTTGTTGTTGATGTGATGTCTAAGCAACATCTTGATCCTATTTTGATGAATTGAAAGAATCGGTTCTCGACAAGTCCATTTAGGTTTTCTCTCCCAAGGGGGAGATGGGGTGCTTAGGTACCAATGTAGGTTGTGTGTGCCGAATATTGATGGTTTGAGGGAGAAAATTCTTGAAGAGGCTCATGGTTCGTGAAATTCTATTCATCCGAGAGCCACCAAGATGTATCGTGACCTACGGGAAGTCTATTGGTGGAATGGCATGAAGAAGGATATAGCGGGTTTTGTAGCCAAATGTCTGAATTGTCGACAAGTTAAGGTCGAGCACATAAAACCTGGAGGTTTTCTTCAAGATATTAATATTCCCATTTGGAAGTGGGAGGAGGTGAATATGGACTTTGTTGTGGGGTTGCCTCGTACAAAAAGGCGACATGATTCCATATGGGTCATTGTGGATAGATTGACCAAGTTCTCTCACTTTATTCCCTTTAAGGTTACCTTGACGGCGGAAGATTATGCCAAATTGTACATTAAAGAGGTGGTAAAGTTTCGTGGGACTCCCTTGTCTATCATATCGGATCGGGGTGCTCAATTTACTTCACATTTTTGTAAAGCTTTTCAACAAGGGCTTGGTACCAATGTTAAACTTTGTACCACTTTCTACCCTCAAACGGATGGTCAAGCCGAACACACTATTCAAACCCTAGAGGACATGTTGAGAGCATTTGTCATTTATTTCAAGGGTAGTTGGGACGATCATCTTCTATTGATTGAATTTGCATACAATAATAGTTACCACTCAAGCATTACCACGGCTCCGTTTGAAGCGTTATATGGTAGGAGGTTTAGATCACCGGTGTGTTGGTTTGAAATAGGCAAGTTTGCTCTAATTGGTCCTGAACTAGTCTATGATTCCATTGAGAAAGTTTGACTCATTAGAGAGATGTTCAAGAAGGCCCAATGTCGGCAAAAGTCCTATGTCGACAATAGTAGAAGAGATCTTGAATTTAAGGTTGGTGATTGGGTCTACTTAAAAATCTCACCTATGAAAGGCGTGATGAGTTTTGGCAAGGCGGGGAAACTTAGTCCCCGATATGTGGGTCCATACCAAGTCTTGGAGCGTATTGGGAAAGTTGCTTATGAGGTGGACATGCCAAATGAGTTGGCTCCGATTCACCCGGTGTTTCATGTTTCTATGCTTAAGAAGTGTATTGGTGACCCGGTTTCCATCCTTCCTTTAGAAGGTTTAGGAGTTGATGAAAACCTTTCGTATGAAGAGGTCCCGGTTGAAATTTTAGATCGGCAAGTGAAGAGGTTGAGAATCAAGGAAGTAGCCTCCATTAAGGTTCTTTGGAGGAACCACGTTGTTGAGGGGGCTACATGGGAGACCGAGGCCAATATGATGTCCCGCTATCCTCATATTTTTCCTTCTATTCCTACCTAAACTTGAGGTAAGTAGTTCCTTTTAAGTTTAATATTTTGGGAGTCATGTGCATTTTGTGAGTTTCATGATTTCCTTATGTTGTGCATGTTCTTGTGACAATTCATGATTAGCATATATTGAGTCTTCATGGATTACATATTCCTCATGTTGATTGCATTTTTTTATATGATGAGTGCAATTTTTTATTTCATGAGGTGAAATTATGAACATGATTAGTTATGTTGATGAATGACTTATTGGATCTATATTGTTGTGTTGAGCTTATTTGGGTTGGAGAAGTTAGTCGCTCCTATATGAATGAGAATTCATGAGTTTCCACGCTTATTGAGTTGGTAGATGTAGTTCCTACTTTCTTGTGATGGATTGACCATGTCTTATAATGGGGTTGATGTTTCCTCCTATGAGTCTTGCATTTTTCTGTTTGTTGCATACTCGTTGGGCTGCTAGTCTTGAGTCTACACTTCCATAAGGTGTCCATATTTTCATTTGAGGACGAATGTCCCCAAGGAGGATATAATGTAAAACCCCAGAAAATGGTAGGATAAACTAGAGCCTCATTGTGTGGGTTAAAGTAACCTTAAAGCAACGACTAGGTTGTCTTAGAGTTTAAGTGGTTAAAGAAGGAATCTATGGTGAAGTCTAGGACCTTAAACTACCTAATAAAAATGAAGGAAAAACAATAGTTACCTCAAGACCATTCGGTGATGGGCAGTAGCTTCACCCATGATCCTTGGCAATGCGCCAAAGGACTCTTCTCGCCTAATGGACATCCTCATCACTAGTCCTAGCTATTGTAACAAAGGGCGAGATGGGCTGAGGGTCGCCCAATGGGTTGGTGATTCGCCCATAGCCCCTCCCCATCGCCTAAGTGAGATGCCAATTTATGGAGCTCACTATAACTTTGGGCGAACCTAAGGTGCATTAGGCAGTCGCCTAAGTGCCTTGGCAAGCGAAAGGCTGCCAATGGGCGAGCTTCAGCGTGAGAAGGCTAGAATTTGGAGTTTAAAGAAGGGTCTTTTATTAAATCTTTCCTAAACTTAAACCACAGTTTCTACTCTTTTCATACCAAATATAAATACTTTTTAGAGTCAAATTCTCCCTTTTTAAGCACTCTTAAAAGAAATAAAAGAAAACCCAAATCCTTTCAATATTTCTCTCTCCAGAATTTCCTCCATTAAAGAACACCAAGAACTTGAAGATTAGGGTTCAAGCTCCAAGATTTTAACTCCAATTCGTGGGAAAGGCTTCTATGAAGGTATGGGGATCTTGATTCATGGATTAGTTTCTTAATGAAGCCCTTCAAAACTCTTAATTCAAAATTGGTATCTTGACTAAAAACTAGGGTTTCTATTCTAGCTATGGGTTCATCCTAAAAACGTTTTCATTATGTTATTTGACTTATATCATGGATGAATTGGTGATAATTGGCGATTTTTATTGTAAAAATCCCCATGAACTCATGTGCACCCCATGACCCCAATTTCATGAATGTTAGTGAAGGTATTAATGCAAGATGATTACTATGAATTGTATCTATGATTATTTAGTTGTTGAATCGTGTTTCCTCATGCCTATTGTAGTATCTTTAGGTGTAATTGTGATACTTGATTCATGACCTTGAAAGGGGTAAACTTCTAGGATTCTGTATATATTGAGGAATGTTGTATATGAACTTGGGATTTACTTGAAGGGTAAAGGTTTTATGACAATGGTGCAAAGTAAGGTATTGGTGAATGGTCTTACTTCCCTTATCCCTTACATACGATGTTGCATAAATTTCTTAAAATGATGTTAATGTATTGTGTTGATTGAAATTATAGTTCTCATGAATGTGAAAGTTGTACTCACATGCTAATGTGGATTCTAGGTTGAAAGTGCATTCTCACCTTAGTGAATCTATGAGATACTTATTGAATTGTATTGAATGAAGGATTGAAAAATCCTTCACACATGTAGTTACAATAGAAAGACTAATGACAATAATTTGGGAAATAATACTAAGCACCGAGGGGATATGGCCAATGAAGGAAATACCCTCCCGTTAATGCAAGAGGTTGGGTCGTCTTAGTAAACTCATGAGATGGGGACTCCTCCGTTAATGCAAGAGGTAGAGTTTCTAGACGCAATCTCCCTATCCCATAAATATGTGCCAACATAGGATTTAGCTAGTGGATCTACCTTAGGCAAGTAGAACACCTCTTTACGGTGTGGGGTTTAGACACCGGATTCCATGTAGCTCTCATGGTCTATGTCGGTTATGGTTCTTTTTCCCTAGATAATGAGATGATGGATGAATCATGAACTACTATATAACTTCCTAGTAAGATTGCTAGGTAGGAGTAGGGGTATGGGACTTCACTTGTTCAATGCACTAGTAAACATGGTAGGATTATATAGATGGTTCGCATTACTATGTTGAGACATGAATGCATGCATGTATATTGAATAAATAGTTGCTATGAAAGACGTGTCCTTATATTCAAATGTTATACATGACTAATCCTCTACCTATTATTATTGTATGTGATGAAGTCTATAGGTAATATGTGTGACCAAAGTAGTTCCTAAGGGATGCTTAGTAAGGTTAGTATTATGGGATGCCAGCCACCCATGGCACAAGTGGACCTTAGGGGTTGCTATGGTCATGTCTTTACTATATTGTGAATATAATTGTGTTATTGGCTTGAATCTTATGTTGATGATGCAAGTTGGTTTCAAAACCTCATAAATGCATATATTTTATAAAAAAAATGTCCGTTTTGCATGTTTTAAGGTTTTTATGCACATTTCCATACTTAGTACATATTATGTGCTAACCCCTTTTTCCCTTCTACATCTTATGAGTGTAGGTTCCGGCTAGGACTTCCACTCCCTACTTTGAAGAAGACTTGGAATAGACTTCTCCAAGACTTGTGGTAGGTCCTCAAGATCCGAGGACAAGCATTTGATGCCACTTTATGTTCTTTCTTATTGAAATAGACTTTGTAAACTTTCTATGTACTTCTTAAAATGAGACTATGATGTCTAAAGGGCTATTGACCTTGTTTGAGATTCCATATTGTACTTAGATGGTGTATGAGACTAAAAGTCTAGATTCCTAATATTTTCCTTCTATGAAAATGAAGTTTGGACTTCGATTGTAAAGTTTTAATTTTTTCGCATTATTTCTACTTTCTTATGTTTTGATGATGCTAGGGCTTGTATGAGACCCATTCGGGGTCGACTACGCCTTGTTTATGTCTAGGGGGTACCCTGGGTCATGACAACTTCAAATATTTCTTTAGTCCTATCAAAATACAAATATCTAAGGTGTTTTTTAAAATAAAATAACAAAAAATATGATATGATTAATGACATTAAAATATCCAACAAAAAATAACAATAAAATCGCGTTAAACAAATATTGCAAATTAATAAGTCATAATGAAAATGATCATAAATTAAAAGTACTAAATCATGCTAAAATAAGTTTAATAAGTATTAGTTACATGACTAAATATTAAAGAAAATTAAAATTATTTTATGTATTTTAATTACATAAACCGATGTAAAACTAAAGAGCAAGTATTCAATATTATTTCCATTCTTAGTGTTGAATTGATTTTCTTTTTTCTTTAGTATTAATTTGATTTCGATTTAAGATATATTATAATTACCAACATCTATGGACTATAATCTTTATTCGACAATCAAGAATTCTAAGTTTCAAACTTGAAATAATATATTAAAAGATAAAAACTATGAAAAAGTATAAGAAATATTTAAAAATTATATCAAAGTAAATATTTTTATGTATAAAATAAAATTTTAAAATTATCTATATAATGTCGGGATGATTTGGTCTCGGGTTGGTTCGTTTAGTTAAAACCAAACCAACCAAATATAGTTGAGTTTCTTTTTCAATACCAAACCAAACTACTAACGGGTTTTTCAGTTTGACTCGTGATGCATATCGTGACCAACGACACTAACCTACGGTATGAGTGTCTAAAATCGTCGATAATATAGTAACCCAACTAAAGGTTGGGGTCGTGTCCCAAGGGAGTGGTTTTGAGAATTGATAGAAAAATAAATTTTAGCTCTAACTAGTCGTAGCTAAAGATATTAACGAGTAAAAACATGGTAAATAAAAGGGGTGTCACGAAAGTGTCAAATATCGATTTTGGGGCTTTATTACAAGTAGTAAAGGCAGCAAAATTAACAGGAAAATCAAGTATGGGGAAATATTATTGGGGTGTGACCGCAATACAAGTTGAGATAAATAGTTGGGTACATGCTTTTGAAAAGAAATTTTGTAAGATAATATTGACTAGGCTAAGCTTTAAATGGAAATAAGTTCCCTCTCGGGCAACTTACCCTGTTTCAAATGGGTTCCTCTCGGACACCCATTTGCCGCATGAAAACCAGCCTACGGCTTACCCCACTAACTCTCTCGAGCTGAGTGTTAGGATATGGGACTAGGGCTCACCCTCTCGGGCTGAACCTCATGTCGACCCACTCCTTAGGCCATCAGTCTAGTGGTCTTGGTTTCGCGACCTCCCTCTCGGGCAAGCCGAAAA
>JAJOOI010015629.1:0-21760 GCA_029582585.1 Solanum bukasovii | reverse complement strand
GCGAGCGAGAGAGGGCAGAGAGTGGGAGAGAGGTGAATTTTATATGTATATCGGTTAGATAATTATATATTATACATATGCATTTGTATATATGGCAAGCGAGATTGGGAGAGGGAGGAGAGAGGCGAGCGAGAGAGGGCAGAGAGTGGGAGAGAGGTGAATTGTATATATCGGTTAGATAATTGTATATTATACATATGTATTTGTATATTCTGGCGAATTATACATCTACAAACGTGGCTAATTATACAAACTCGAAGTCAGCCCACGTAATTAATGTATAATGTTAGTCGTGAGTGGTAATTATAGCAAACTATAGCTATAATGAGTAATTAAGTAGTATAAGTTTGCTTAACCGCGTAATTTTTCCATGAATGAATTCTTTTACTTATAACATTAACATAAAGGATCTCAATATTTGTCAATATAATGCCAAATTTATTTATTTATTGCGGGGGGGGGGGGGGTATTTGAGCTATATATACAAAAAAAATAAAATGAAATATGAACTATTTTATTCCAAATTTTAATCTACATTATATATTGCCATCACAAAATTCCGAAAAAGATGAGCTATTAGATATCAAAAACCTAAAATGTGGGCTTTTTATGCCAAATTTTAGGTCATGTTGTGATAGCAAAATTCCTATTTTTTCCTAACGTAATTTGATTTTTCTTTCTATCTTTTGTGATGCATCTTGTTTAAAATATTTTCTTTTACTTATTTTTTCCAATACCTCTTACCCTATATCTTAGGATTCCTCATTAAATATTATAAAAATAATAATAATAATAATTTGAAGAAAATAGTAAATAACGATTTTATCTATTATAAAAAATTTAATGAAGAATTCAATCAACACTTTTGAGGACTTTTATGTTTTGAAGGTAATATAGAGAGATTGTAGTTATTCTTTTACCAATTTTTTTTAAAATTTAAACTATTAATTAGTACTATAATTTATAGTACTTTTTGTTGGGATTTATGCAGTTTTGATGATTGACAAAGAAAGACGAAACACGTCAGTCAATATGGTCCAAAGGTGCACTGACACGAGCAGTTAAATTCGAGAAAGCTTTTAGAATGAACAAAGACAAGAGTGCAGAAATAAAGGAATGGATAATGTTAATTTCGTGAGAAAACCCAAGGAAATAAACATCTGATGAATTGAAGAGAAAGAATCAATGAGTTTGATTTGAAGAAGGAGTCTAAAGAGGCAAGGAGTTTTAATTGAAGAAGGAGTCTTATTTAAAGTAGAACTCTTCAAGTTACTACTGAATTGAAGTGTTGGAGTTTGACTACAATACAAAAGAATCAATGAATGTAATTTGAAGAAGGAGTCTAAAGAAGCAAGGAGTTTGAATTGAATAATGAGTCTTACTTAAAGTAGAACTCTAAGTCAAGAGAGTTCAAGTCAATGAGGGGTTTGAAGTAAACAATAATTCTATGAAGAATTGTGCTTAAATAGAGGCGAAGTCGTCCAGAATACTTGTGCACTTACAGAGCAAAAAGTGCAATTGAGAAATTGACTTCGCAAGTGCTACCAGCGAACTAAAGGAACACATCGAATAACCTAATCCTTCTACAGAGTTTATGTGTTAGGAGTTTTTCTTTGTGATTGAGTCTTGATGTAATCTTAGTTCAGTGAGTTATAAACTGAATTAGAAGTGTTGTCTTCAGGTTGTGATAACTCGAAGAGTTGGGAACACATACCTTGGGAGGTTTGTGTTGAAGGTTAGGAATTAGAGTTAGTTCCTAGGATTATAAGAGTTGTAATCTAAATCCATAACTTGAAGTTAAGGTAGGTAGCAAAGTTTGTAATCTATCTTTTGTGGAGGCTCAATGATTTAATGAAGTTGGAGTTAAAGCCTGTAGGGGTACAGGTCGTGGTTTTTTACACCTTTTGAGCCGGGTGTTTTTCACGTAATATGTTTTTACTTACTGTCCTTACTGCTTTGTTGGAACACGTTAGGCAACCTGTTTCACACTTAGGCGAAAAGTTAAAATCAGTAAATTACTAGGTCGTGCAGACTAACAATTGATATCAAAGCAGGTTTTCTTGTCAAAAGTTTAACCACTTAAGAATAGATCGAGATGAATTCTGCACCTCCACTCGGATATTGTGAAGGACAAGATATCAACAAGCCTCCGTTATTCAATGGACAGTACTGCTCATGGTGGAAAGCAATGATGGAAACTTTTATTCAAGCTGAGGATTATGAACTTTGGAATATAGTTATTGATGGACTAGAATACCCAACTAAGAAGGATGCTGAAAATAATGACGTACAAAAGGAAAAGAGTGAATACGAGGAGGCTGACTTCAAGACTCTTGAAAAGAATGCCAAAGCTAAGTTTATTCTTATTTGTGGCTTTGGACCAGATGAGTATCGCCGAATATCTAGTTGCATAACTTCAAAACAAATTTGGGATACTCTCATGGACGCACACGAAAAAACATGATCAGAACATACTGATGATGGAAAGGTAGATGAGATCACTTTCATGGCTATTGGAGATTCAGACGTGAAAAAAGAAGAAGCAAAATCTGAGGTAAGTATCCTTGACTTGAAAGAAAAAATGCATCTTTTGTCTAAAAGAGAACTAATTAGCATGATAAGTAGCTTATTTGATGATTTTGAAGAATTAACATGTGAAAGAGATCAATTATTTAAAGATTTTGCAGATCAAAAATTTGAGTGCATGGATCTCAAAAACTGCAAAATTGTAATTGAAGAAGAAAATTGTTCTCTAAAGAAACAGGTTAATAAACTTGAGTCATCAAAGTTGAATTTGAAATCTGAAATTCTTAAGTTGTCCATTATTGAAAAAGGAAAGATAAATGATACTGGGAAGAAATTAGAACATGATTTAAAAGAATGCAAAAATGATTTTTTTTTCTACGAAAAAGATAAGGTGAAAAAACTGAACCTAGAAATTTTCAGGTTAAAAATGGATCTTGAAAAGTCTAATAGATGGACGAATTCCTCCAGAATTGTTAAGAAATTGAGTGATAGGGTGCACAATGAGAAGGCAGGTATAGGATTCCATAAAGAAAATACTATCTCTGAAGATTTGTGCTATATTTGTGGTAAAATTGGTCATCCAACTACTGAGTGTACAGTTGCTAATGATTTTAGAAAAAGAAATACTAAATTCGCAAATGGAAACAAATTTATACCTGTTGGCAGAAACAGGTCCACTAACCAGCTGCCTAGATGGGCGAGAAGAAATCTGATTCACTTTTTTTATCATAAGAAAGGACCCAAGCTTGTCTGGGTTCCTAAGACTAACCCTTAAGCTATTTTGCAGGTGAAGCTGAAAGGAAGCAAGTGATTTAATTCATTGATATTGCTTGCTTAAGAGATATCAATCAAGTCAAACAAAAGTTTCTTTCGCTCACTTCTCAAAAAGGGGGAATGTGCCATTTTTTTTTAAAAAGTAAAAAAAAGTGGAGCTAATACATATGTAAGGGGGAAGAAAAAAAAATGAGGATTATAGTGAAACTGATGAAAGTGCATTGGAACACGTTGTACCACATGTTTCATTTGTTGAACAGACGAAGGACATATTGATAGGGGGAACAATGAATCTTGAAACTGATTTATCCACAAAAGTATGTGGTTGCTGGATCACGTTGTTCTTTGTCAAACAACAATTGATTGATTGTGACACTAAGTAGGGAGCATTATGAAAAGATTAAGTTAGACTTGAGGATGATTAAGATTGCATGAACTCCCCTCAATGATTGGCTAGAATAATTGTTCTCCTTAATTTTATGAGCTAAAATGTTATTCAATTCAGTCTTACACATTTATTTGTGTGTCCCAATTTCAAATCCTTGACTTGTTTTAACCTAATTTTGTATTAGATTGTGCAGAGAAACGGTGAAACAAGCAACAATGATCACAAAATTGCTCTTATCAGGTATGTTATATATTGATGGAGGTTAATATTGTATAAAGTGAAACAGTTGAGCACTCAAGTTTCATGTATTAATTGTTCTAATATAGAATAAAATAATCGGCAAAGCTCAAGAGTCTTATTCTTCCAAATTGTTCTCTCTCACTTAGCCCTCTTGATTATTTTTTTCAAGTTTAAATCAGATATTCACCAAAGTACATCTTTTGATATTTGTGATGATGTCCTCTTCAAATTGCTCTTAACTTAGTACATATATAATTCTCATTTGAGGAGGGAAATCTAGTTCCTCATTTTCAGTTCATGAGGAAGAACCAACTCCAGAAACACATCTTTTTTCTATTCCACCTTGAACTCCCATCTAGAAATCATAAGTGTCAAGAGGATGCCATTATTAAAGAAGATCTTAGAGCTAGCATGAAAAACAAAATGGCATGATTTCCATAGTGATTTTTGAGGAATACTCAATTTCAATCATGGACTTTTCAAATGAAAAAAAAAAAGAAAAAAAAGAAAAAGAAAAAAGAGGTTATTCAATAGATGAACCATGTTGATCTACATGCCTCATGAGGAAAATTGATACTCCAAAGAAAAGGTTGAAGTAATATTCTCACTGATAAAATTACTGAATTGGAGGCTACTCATGCAGCTTATGAGAAAAAAAAATGTCCTTCGGATGAGAATTTAAGCTCTATAGGCTATTCTTCATGAAGAAAGGGATGAAAATGCTGAAATTATTCGTTGGTTGACACAATTATTGCCACTTTTCCATTCTTCTCTTCACTTTTCAATGTTAGTGTCTCTAGCTTTATTCTACTCATGTCCAGTGTTTGTTTTTTGATTAGTGCTCAATAGTTTTTGCTTCATTCGGTATGACTTCGATCTTATATAGTACATTATCTGGCAGTTTAATAGAATGATTATATATTGCTTTAATGACTCTTGTTCTTGCTCTCTATAATACATTATTATGTTGCATGAAGTCGTTATCTGATTGTTTTGGTGATAGCTAGTGACCATGAATAGTTTAACTGATCAATCTAGCTCGTATATTAGAGGATTTACATAGCCTTTCAATGATGCCAAAAGGGGGATGATAAGAGTTGTGCAGTGTTTATAACCCATTGACTAACTTGTTTCATGTTAGTATTTCATGTTTTAGTGTCTACAGATAAAATTGTTTGAATGCACAAAGAAAAGAGGTTTGTCATCATCAAAAAGGGGGAATTTACTTGGTCGTGCAGACTAACACTTTTAAATAATTAAAAATTATATATATGAATTGACATTGAAGTTAAGTTATTTAACTCTCGTATTTATAAGATGCATAAAGCAAGTACTATTAAATATTTCTCCACATAAGCGTTTCTTTCAAATCAAGTATCTCAACCTTATTGGTTAAAAATTAAAGTTAGAATATTTATTGCTTAATTTCATGGTTAAATTAAGGGATAAGGCATTAGTATCCCGATTATGATCAAAATTTCAGAGACACGTTTAAATTTAACTAGGGTCCTATTATCCCCTAAATTAATTTAAAATAGATAAATACACCACAAATATTGATATGACATAGAGAGTGTGCACACTCTCTTGAAGGCAAGTGATGAGTGCACAAATTGGACACATGTCATTTCTTTATTAGCAACTTTATAATTAGTTAATATACATATTTATTGATATTAACACTTATATCTATTTAATTATTTTTATTTCTTTCTTTGTGAAGTTATATAGGATTTACTTTTAAAACATATATAAAAAATATTTGTGATTCTCTCATTGAATGTTACATTTAATAGAATTATATATATATATATATATATATATATATTGCATTCATTTTTATATAATTTGAATAATGCTAAATATAATGCTGCCAAATATTTTTATCAAGTATTATTGAAAAATGCATCAAAATATTTATTCTTTCGTATTCATATTTCAAAATGTGCTGAACTCTTGTACTCTCTTCGAATTGGAGATGCTGTTTTATATTGACTTTTGTGTTTAGTTATTAAACTTCGGTTAAGTTTGAATAGGTACGTCATTGAAAATTTATTGTTAGGTGAAATAACGATAATTACGTGTTTAATAGATTATCTCTTTGTCAATTTATTGGGCACACCTACTTTTACTAGATGTTTAGTTTCTCTCACGTCTAGTTTCGATCTCTAACTTCTCCTCTGTCATATATTAGTTACTTTCTTTGTCCCTAATTACTTGTTCACTTTTGACTTGACGCACCTATTAAAAAAACAATGATTAACACATTAAGTTTACCATTTTACTCTTATTGATTATGAAAGTGAATGAATTAAAAATTTAAGATTTTCAAGAAGTTATACATTTTTCAAAATTAATTAATTGAGGGTATAACGGGTAAAAAAAAATTGTCCTTTCTGATTTGTCAAAATAATGAACAAGTAAAAAGGAAAATTGGACAAGTAATTAGGGATATAGGGAGTATTAACAATTTAACATTACTAAAAACATCATTCTAACATATTACTCCGTCCAATAATAGTTGTCTACTATACTTAAAAATAGTAGTCCAACAATATTTGACCAATTTAGAAAATCAAGAGATAATTTACCTTTTTGTCTCTATTTTACCCTTGCTATTAAATACTACTCCCTCCGTCCCTTTTTATATGTCGCCTTTTAACTTTGCACTTCATTAAGAAATGATGTAACTTTACCCTTCTATCCTTATTTAATTTTTTTGGAACTCAAGTTTTCAATCAATGAATATGAATTAATTTATTTTGATTAATTAATTTAACCAATGAACATGAATCATTTAATTAGCTTTTCTAAGTTGGTCAAATATATGTTTTCAATGGTAATAACTCACAAGGGTAAAAAAGGAACAATATGCTAATTTATGTATTGATTTTATGAAATGACAAGTATTATGAACCAATTATTTATAGAAAGAGATTACATATAAAATGGGACAGAGAGAGTATTTATGATCTAACACAATTCTCAGAGAATTAAATTTATTAAAGTCAAAGGATAAAATAGTAATATTACTCTTATTATTTATTGTTTCTTATGGGTATGTCAAGTCAATAGTAGACAACTATTATTGGACAGATGGAGTACTTGTCAATTTTACAAAATTGAGATAGAAGTAATTAATTCTTTCATTTTTCCTTTAAGTAATTGTTTTTAAGGTACGCAATATTAACTACATTGTATAAAAATTATAAATTTGAAGAGTTTAAATAAGCAATTATTGATTGATGTTATGATTGTTCAATTATAACTAAGATTAGTTTAGCTTTATTTATAAGGAGAGATAAATGTTAATCTGAAAACAACCCTTTCTATTTATGATTTTTCAAGAACATGTAAAAGAAAAACGTGATGACAAGTATGAAATATGAAACAAGTAATTTACTTAATAGGTCCAAAGAGAGAGATTCAAAAAATTATTGAAATCTTTATAACTTTGTTCAATAAGTGCACTCTACCTTCTTTTTCCCCCCTTATGATTCTCCCCTAATTTTCTGTTTCTTTTTTTCAAAATCATAAAAGAATTAATTTTGTGGCGGACAAAATAAGAATTGTATAATTCGAAAAGAAGAGAAGTTTGAAGGAAGGAGGAAACTTTTTTCTATTTTTTATTTTTCATCCGACATACGGTATTCACTTTATACGAAGCTCGATTAAGTGAGAGTCACGTCGCGTAGGAGGGAACTTTTTATAATGTAGTATTAGTTTTAAGTAATATCATGTTTGATAGTTGGCTAAAATATAATTTGTTTATTTATAAAATTAATATGATGTTTAATTTATAATTTAAAATTTTGTATTAACTAATTAATAAGTATAAGTTACGAGTAAATTTATATATTATTTTGTGCTTGAGGGAATAAGAAATAACTAATACTCATGCATGAATATGTAATAATAGTATATAAGTCACTAAATCTTGCATAAAATAATAAATTCCTACATTATTAATATTATCATAACTTTAATCCGCTATCAAACAACGTGCAAACTAAAAAAAAAACTATCGTCATTGCATAAGATAGACACGTAGTCGTAGTACGTAGTAGGGGTGTACATAGCCGGGTTGGTTCGGGTTTTTCAAATATCAAACCAAACCATTTGTGTCGGATTTTTAAATTTATAAACCAAACCAAACCAATAAAACTTGGGTTTTTCAACCTCGGGTTTTTCCGGTAAGTATTTATACAAACATATAATTTACTTGTACTTCAAATATTTCTTTAGTCCTACCAAAATATAACTATCTAAGATGTTTCTTAAAAATATACCACAATATGATATGATTAATGACACTAAATTATCCAACAAAAATAATAATAATGAAATCATGTAAAACAAATATTGCAAATTAACAAGTCATAATGAAAATGATCATAATTTAAAAGTACTAAATCATGCTAAAATTAAGTTTAATAAGTATTAGTTACATGACTAAATATTAAAGGAAATTAAAATTAGATTATGTATTTTAATTGTCTAAACCAATGTAAAACTAAAGAACAAATATTCAATATTATTGTCATTCTTAGTGTTGAAATGATTTTCTTTTTGCATTAGTATTAATTTGATTTTGATTTAAGCTTTATTATAATTACCAACATCTGTAGACTATAATCTTTATTGGCTCATTCATAATTCTAAGTTTCAAACTTGAAATAATATATTAAAAGATAAAAACTATGAAAAAATATAAGAAATATTTAAAAATTATATCAAAGTAAATATTTTTATGTATAAAATAAAATTTTAAAACTATATATATAATGTCGGGTTGGTTTGGTCTCGGGTTGATTTTTTTTAGTTAAAACCAAACCAAGTCAAACCAAACCACTAGTCGGGTTTTTTTTTCCTGATTGACTCGATTTGCGGTTCGGTTCGGTTTTGTACACCCCTAGTATGTAGTCTCTCTTCTTTAGATTATTGCTAGACATATACCTCCTTAAGTCTATATTAATTCATAAATTATTCAAAATTCAAAAAAAATGTTAAATTTTATTTTAAATATATTTATCCTTCATTTAATGAGGTTCTTAACTAATTTATATTTTTTAGGAAAATAATTTTAAAATAATCAAAATGATAAATAACAAAAAATAGTCTCTGATTTATGTCCTCAATTCACTTAGAGGTCGTTTGGTAGAGTGTATAAGAATAATGCTGAATATGATGTATTAGTAATGCATGCATTAGTAATGCTTACATTAGTTATGCTTGCATTATTTCTTATACATTGTTTGGTTTGATGTTTTGGAAATAACAAGCCTTGTATAAAGACTATTAAAAAAATATTTGTTTACAAAAATACCCCCACATTTTTTTATTCTGTGAACTTTCTTATTATTATTATTATTATTATTTATTTGCTTAATTTTATATTAATTTAAAGATATAAGTATCAGTTAGATATTTATTGGGAGACATAATTTACATATAATGCATAATAATAATAATAATAATAATATTATTATAATATTATTATTATTATTATTATTAGAGGGTAGTTTTGTCATTAGTTAATCTAATGCATGCATTAAAACCATTGCATTGCTAATACCTAGAAATCTATGGCATTAGCAATACACACCTTAATACACAATAGAGTGTATAACTAATGCAAACATTAGTTATACATAGGTTGGAAAAGAGTATCAAACAATGTACTAATAATACACAATGCTAATGCATGCGTTATTTTTCCTAATACACTCTACCAAACGACCTCTTACAGTATATAATAGAGTATATACAAAAATAAGAGGAAGTATTAGTTTATCAAAATTTTATCCATCACTTGAACAAAATAAGATATTCAACACATCCATTTCAATATGGCAAGTCCTTTTACTTTCGCTCCTTCAACTACAACCTCACGTTTTTCCCGCCCAAATTTCCCGGCGAGAACCACCGCCATTATTACCTGCAGCGACACCGTTAAAATTGCCAACAACAGCAAAACATTTCTGATTTCACCATTGCCGGTAGCGTCTCTGAACTCGTTACGGTGCGATCCCGGGTACTTGATTCCAAATTATCCGGTGGGCGGTAATGGCGGTGATAGTGGATTTCAGTATCTGATCAACATTTTGGGTGCGAGAGTGTATGACGTGGCACACGAATCGCCATTACAGCTCGCGTCGAAGCTTTCATAGAAGCTCGGAGTTAACGTCTGGCTTAAACGAGAGGATCTTCAACCCGTACGTTTCTCTTCTGCGCGGGTTTGGCTGAATTAAAACGGTTCAAAATTGATTGGGTTAGACCTCATTTGTTTGCACGTAATAAAAATTTGAATTTGAATAATTTAGACCTCAGCTCATTATGTGTATTTTTTTTTTAAAATTTGGTGATTTTAAAATGTGTGACAAAAAAGTTGCTTACAGAATTTCTGGAGATATTAGATATTTTTCCAATTAGATCTTGGTTATTGCATTTCTCAAATTAATTAAACACAAATAATCATTTTCTTAAAAATATCTTTCTAATATTTTTTTGATATAATATTTAATAACTTATTATTTTAAATTATATATCTAACAAGTTTAAAAGGAAAATAAATTATGCATATCCAGATGTTAATAAACAAACAGTCTTAATTATTCAGTATCAAGATATGAAAACAATATCTTAATCATTCAGATGTGCATTTAGATTAAAACGTCAAAACAAAATGATGGCTTAGTAAATGAGTGTATTATTAACCTGCTCAAAAGTTATTGGGTTGGACTATAGACTAAAAATCGGTGCAAAATTTAACTTGTTCAATTCTTACGGAAGTTATATAGATTTTTCATAGATCAACTTGAATTAGATATCAGTCTAACTTTTAATGGGCTAAAATGAGCTGAACTAATACTATAAATAGGCAAGTCAATAATCAGATAGCGATTATAATTTCATGAACTAATTTTATCGCGTAGCATGTACTATTTGGCAGGTCTTCTCATTTAATCTTAGAGGAGCATACAATATGATGGCAAAACTCTCAGAGGAGGATCTGAAAAGAGGTGTCATTTGCTCATCAGCTGGGAATCATGCTCAAGGTGTTGCATTAGCTTCTCACAAACTTGGCTGCAATGCTATCATTGTCATGCCTGTTACTACACCAGTGATTAAGGTTAGAAGAAAAGAAAAATTTTGATCTCGAAATTTGTATATACAGTTTAATTTTTCGAAGAAGAGGTTTATATTTATGTTGTTTGGACTTTTTAAAAATGATGTTCACTGCGGGTTACGAACATGAAACTTTGGTTTCATTTGGCTCCTTTACGGAGATAAGTTAATTTATAGATTTTTTTATTTTTTTTTACCCTCCCTAGGAGCTCCCACCCCTTTTGCTCCATTGGTGACTCGAACTCGCAACCTTCGAGTTGGAAGTGAGAGGTGCTTACCATCCGAGCAACTCCCTCTCGTCAATTTATAGATCTAATATGTGAACAAAAAATGAAAAAAAAAAGATTCTCTAAGGTTAGTGTGCATGTTGGATCCTCTTAAAATATAATAAAGCAGCTATTAAAATTAGTGCTCTTTTAACTTGGTCTCATTTGATCATATTTATGCCCTTCAATTGTAAGTGTACAAAAGTAGACATTTAAATTTGTATAAAATTGAACAAGTAGATATATGAGTCCTACATGGAATAATACATATAGGACACCACGTAGGATGCAAATTGTCATGTAGGACGTGTGTGTTTATTTATTCAATTTTATACAAGTTTAAGTGTTTATTTGTGCATAATCAAAGTTGAAGGACATAAATGTGAGCTGAGGTCAAGTTAAAGGGCATAATTATGTATTATGCCTTTTCTTTTTAAGATATTATATTATTATTTCAAGAATTT
Organism: Solanum bukasovii; assembly: GCA_029582585.1. NCBI lineage: Eukaryota > Viridiplantae > Streptophyta > Magnoliopsida > Solanales > Solanaceae > Solanum > Solanum bukasovii. The sequence goes on along the minus strand of JAJOOI010015629.1, from coordinate 9,974 downwards.
TCGACATATCTCAAAAAGAATAATAAGATCCATCATATAAGACCTAATCAGAATGAAATAAGAAATTTTGTTGAATTTTTCGTTTATGAGTCAATGCATTGAATCTGATGTCTTATATACTATGAATCAAACTTAGATAAAATACAAGGGCATAATACCTAAATATGACCTCTAAGTTGGCTTCACTATCATCTATGCCTTCCAACTTTGGATGTACACAAGTAGATGCTTAAACTTGTATAAAATTGAACAAGTAGACGCACGCGTCCTACGTGGTATACTGGACGCATTGACTCATATGCCTTTATCTATTACCCCTCATATTTTTCTATTCTAAACTCTGTTTTCTTCTTCTTCATTTTACCAAATGAGCAATGGAAATCAGTTGAGAGGTTAGGTGGTAATGTTGTTCTTATGGGAGACGTGTATGATGAATCACAAGCATACGCCAAAAAGAGGGCTGAAGAGGAAGGTCGAACATTCATCCCTCCTTTCGATCATCCAGATGTCATTGCAGGGCAAGGTACTATAGGTATGGAGATCAATCGTCAACTGAAAGATAAAATTCACGCGATATTTGTACCTGTTGGTGGAGGGGGACTTATAGCTGGTATTGCTGCATATATGAAAAGAGTTGTCCCTGATGTAAAGATTATTGGAGTTGAACCATGTGATGCAAATGCAATGGCAATGTCATTACACTATGGTCACAGAGTCATACTGGACCAAGTTGGAAATTTTGCAGATGGCGTAGCTGTTAAAGTTGTTGGTGAAGAAACTTTCCGTCTCTGTAAGGAACTAGTGGTCCTAGTTAATCGCGATGCTATATGTGTATCGATAAAGGTTAGCAGCCAATCTTTTAGATTACAAGTTTATAACTATGATTTTATCTGTTTGATTTTTGCCATTAGTAGTGTTGAAAACCAAATCTTTCAATGCCTTTAGTTTATGCTCTATCAACTAGAATGACCATTGGAATTTTTGTTAATATCTCTCTTTAATGCGAGTTTTATACCTGAACTATCAGGTGTTTGTGTTTACTACCTCAGTTATCACCAACTATTTATCAAAACATGCCTCAAAATTAATGAGCTAGTTGTCACGTGGATGGAATTCTATGGGCAAGTTAAGTTGTCACGCGCCTTTTGACGATTGTATTCAAATACTTGGTCTACTCAGCCTTGGGTTGTGTTTTGACAAATAGTGGGTGATAAACTAATAATTTGGTAGGAAACACAAACAATTGATAGTTCATAAATGGTGCTCGCAAAAAAGTAATACTTCAGCCTTCAAGATGTGTCTTTTACCATTATCTATCATCACAATAATCTAGAAGTAATAGATAACTGGTTTCTTATCTGAATTTTAGTTTATTAGACATGACAAAAGCTTGCTATTTCTTTTTAGTAGGACATGTTTGAAGAAAAAAGGAGCATATTAGAGCCTGCAGGTGCACTTGCACTTGCAGGAGCTGAAGCATACTGCAAGTACTATGGCCTCAAGGATGAAAATGTAGTAGCAATAACAAGTGGAGCCAATATAAACTTTGACAGACTAAGATTGATAAGCCAACTTGCAGATGCTGGTAGAAATCGCGAAGCTGTGCTAGCTACTTGTATGCCCGGAAGCTTCAAACGGTTCTGTAAACAGGTCACATAGAGCACTCAATATGCTATTTTGATCACTAAATCTCTGTAGATGGTCACTTATCTAATAGTTATTATCTCAGAAAGTCACGTTCTTTGTTGAAGAAAATTAGAATCAAGAAGAAAGGTGACTTTTTGAGACATAATAACTATTAGTTGAGTGACCATATAAGATATCAACCCGTAGATATCAACCCGTGTCTCTGACAAATGTGAAAAGTCAACTTGGATCATAGATTGGACCAACGATGAAGTTTATTGAATTCAAGTACAGATATGATTCTAGAGATGAAAAGGCTCTAGTGCTTTACATGCAAAGTTCTTGATCTTTTAACGAGACGTTGGCTCATTTTAATAAACTTCACTTCTTTTCACAAGAATATATCTGTTTTGATCTGCAGGGTTGCTCATCAAACGAAATCGGAACTTGAAGCTCTGATAGAGAAGATGAGATCAGCAAAACTGCACACTGTTAATCTTACAGATAAAGACTTGGTCAAAGATCACTCGAGACATTTGGTAACATCCTGAATTTCATCAAATCTTTGTTACTTGTATTGTTATTTTTTGAATCGCAGAAATATTTATATCAACAAATTTCAGAATTGGGATTCTCAATCAGTAGAAAGAATATCAATCAGTCAATCTCATTCCTAACTGTTTTGAGTACATTAAAGAACCACGATTTTTGTAAAATATGGAGTTTTCATTAGGTATCGCTGGCTCATATGTTTTGATTTCTGTCTTTTTTTCCCACTTACTATCAATTGTGCAGACAGGCGGTAGATCAAATCTTCACAATGAGCTTCTTTGTCGATTCACTTTCCCCGAGAAGGCTGGTGCTTTGTCAAAGACTATAGATGCTTTCAGCCCGCGCTGGAATATAAGTTTGATCCATTATCGTGCACAGGTACCATTTAGAACCTTTAAGTTCCATTCTAGTACAAGTATCTAGTCTTTCTACTATTACTTTTGAGTAATTTGATCTACTTTTCATATTTACTTTGAAAAGGTACATATTGGTGCAAATGCTTTAGTTGGCATACAAGTTCCACAGGACGAGTTTGATGAATTCCAAGATTGTGCTCGTAGACTCGGTTATAAGTATGTTGTGAAGAATATCAAATGATGCTTTCAAGCTTATAAATAAAGATGTTGATGCCAAAATAAAGAAATGTGACCTTGGAATAGCAAATTATTCATCATATATATGGTTCTGTTTTTTTTTTCTCAACTTATTATGTTTCTTACAAGTTAAGAACATTGTGAATAGCCTCAACAACATTTAGCAGGAACCAATCTGAACCATGATTTGCCAGTAAAGAAACTGATATAGGAAGATTATCTTGTATACCTAGAGGTATACTAACCTGGCAAAATCCAGATACTCCAGCAATTGACAAAAGACTAAAAGCTTTAGCACGAAATCCTTCCAACGTAGTCGTCTCAGTTTTTAGTTTTGGTGGAGGTCCAGGAACAGTTGGGATTGCAAGTATTCCACAATCCCCAAGTAGAGCACTAAGAGCTGCTAGAAGCTCAGTTTTCACAGTTCGGCACACGTCAATATCTTCATCTATGGTAGTTTTCAACGCGTCCTGCACGCGTTCTGCTATTCCAGGACCTAAACTAGGCTTGACATCACTAACCCATTCTCCGTGATTTTCTTTAAATTCATATTTCTGAAGCAACCTCATTGCAGCTGAAAGAGCTCGCAATGAGGATGGAATGTAATCATTACTGCAAGTTTCAATAGTCATGAATTTCTTCAAACTCGGAACATTTTCCTCAATGTAATCACCTATACTCACATATTTAATCATTTGATCACTTCCATATAACTTCATCACCGAATCACCCAGTATTTCAATCAATTGGTGATTACTCTTAGAATCCAGAAGCTTAAAACAATCTTCTGCTACTATAAATTTACTTAGACCTTTCGATTCGTGATCAGATTGAAGCAATACTCTTCCAACTTGCTTTAAAATACGAGCATCCCTCGCAAACCATCCAACTGTATCAAAACTTTGTGCCATAGGTATAACTCCATCAGTTGAAACAACTCCATGAGAAGGACGAATACCGTAAATCCCACAATACGATGCAGGAACTCTAACGCTTCCTCCCGTATCAGTTCCTAATGCGAAATCAACAATTTTTGCACCAACAGCAACTGCAGATCCACTTGAAGATCCTCCAGGTACTCTATCTGGTGCAACAGGATTAACAGGTGTACCGTAATGAAAATTTTCGCCATTGATGCTGTAAGCCATTTCATCCATTACAGTTTTACCGATACAAGTAGCACCAGATTTCAACAGAGATACTACAGTTGGTGCAGTAGATTTTGCTGCAGAATGAGTTTTGCCCCAATCTGGATTTCCAAAACCAGTAATTTGGCCTTCTAAATCAAATATGTCTTTCACAGCAAAAGTTAGACCATTGAGTTCGTCTGAATCAGAGCCAATTGGTTCTAATGTGAATCTTTTCATGAATGCTCCGCATGATTTCAATGACTCCATCTCCAGTTCCATTTCACTTCCACTGTTTAGGGTTCACACTAAAAAATTTCATAACAATAGACAAAATGTCAATAACACGTGTCTTATTACTATTGGCCATTCAAATTATCAAAAAGATAATGTTTGGTGTGAAATACAATGGATGGTTGAGCGCCCACTAACTATAGTGTAGGCAGGAGCGGACCTAGTGCTTCCGTTATGGATTTTGCCGACCTCAATAATTTTATATTTCTATTAAAATTCATTAAATGTATACAAATTATTAAGATATTCTCTCCGTCCATTTTTTATTTGGTATGTTATATTTTTCGAAAGTCAATTTTGACTAATTTTCAAAGTGAAATTAGATTACATTAATTCGATATTTTAAAAATAATAATTAGATATTCAAAAACTATATGAAAAGTACTATAAATTGCAATTTTTTACATATCAATATGATGAAAAAATATATCATAAAATGTTAGTCAAAGTACTTATCGTTTGACTCTAAAAAAAGAAATCATGACAATTAAAAGTGGATAAAAATAGTAAAATATAATAAATTAGAGGGATTAAAATCTTAATTTCATAAATTTTAAATTCTAATTATGCCTCCGAGAATAGGTCCACCATTGCCATCAAGGATATGGAATTTTCCTAACAAAGACTACCTACATCCACTTGATGTAAATTTACTCTTTGTATATTATTTGTCTTAATTCATGTCTAAGAAGAACTTGGAAATTGAAGGATAACTTTATTTACTTTCCCCTATTAGTCTCAATACTATTGTACAAGCTCTTCTAACACCCAATCAATTACTAGTACTAGATAGGATAAAGCATTAAGAAAAATCATTGATATATGGTGATAATTGAACCAACTCAGCTACCACTCATTTTTTGTTAATAGATAAAAACAAAAATTACTATTTAATTTTCATTCGATATTCTATATAAATTTTAATTCGCATAAAAAAAATCTACATTGATATGATGTTTTGTATCCACTCATTTCAGTACACATTTTAGTGTCAAGAGTATTTAGAACCAAGTAAGTCTATTGACTGTGATTTATTGTCCTATTTGTTAGAACATCTCAAAGATACTCAGATTATCATGTATGGTGTTATATTGTTCTTATTGAACCGTTTGGATTTTCTTTCATGTTTGGATATTTTTGGGTTTAGATCTAATTTTTTTAGTACGTTTTTTTTTTAAAATAACAAAAAGTGTGAAAGATTGATCCAGATACTAAATAAAGAGAAACTAAAAAATTAAATAAAAATCATTTTTCTTTAAAAAATTAAATAACAAAAAGCGTGAAAGATTGGTGGGAAAAAAGTCTGAAATATATTCGAACTTTAACCAAAATTGTTTTACGATACCGAACTTTGGAAAAAACTTTTTACCCCTCTACACTATTTAATAGTTTATTTTAAAGATATATATGTGATTATATGGACATCATAAATATTGTATCATTATAAATAGTAGAGAAAAGGGTCTGAAAAATACTCCAACTTTGGTCGGAATTGCTGTTACGATACCAAACTTTGGAAAGGACCTTTTACCCCCTTGTACTATTTAATAGTGTATTTTAAAGGTATATATGTGCCAACGTGGACATCATAAATATTGCATAATTTTAATTAGTAATATGTCCATGGGCACATATATACCTTTAAAATACACTATTAAATAGTGCATGGGGTAAAAGGTCCTCCATAAAGTTTGGTATCGTAACAACAATTTCGACTAAAGTTGGAGTATTTTTCAAATCATTTTCCCAAGATTGGTCCTGAAACTAATAGGTGTTTGGATTGGCTTAAAAGTTGGTCAAACCTATTTTTAAGTCAGTTTTTGACTTCTACAAGTGTTTGACAAATATATAAAAAAAAAAACTTAAAATAAGTTAGAAAGTATTTGGCTAGGTAAAAAATGACTTAAAATAAGTCAAAAACCAAAAGTAGGTCTCCTTCTACTTTTTATTTTTTTACTTAAAAGTCATTTCACTTTGACTTTTTATTTTTAACTTAAAAACTAGTATTTTTTTTTAAGTCAATCCAAACGGACTCTAAATAAAGAGAAGCTAAAACAAATTAAAAAAAATGTTCACAATGGGGATTCAAACCTTGGACACAAGGGTCAATTTAAGAGGAGATCTACCACTACAACATAACTTGCTTCTTGTTCATGAAGAGGTTCAAAAATAGTATATCTACATAAATATAAAAAATTTACCGTATATATAATGCTATATTTTATCGAGGGGCTTTGGATGAACCTCCTGAAACCCACATGGATCCGCTCTTGACTACTAATATGAAACTTATTCGCATGTCCAATAATTTTCTCAGCAAACTAAGTTCCATTTTAACCATCACCTCATGGGCTTATCCAGAGATATATTATTAACTGTGTGTCACCCACATCAATTAAGAATTTATGACAAATTCAAAAATTTCTCCTTTTTTGTGTCCTCCAAAACTCCGACAAAATTAAAGGTATTAAAATTATAATGTGATACATATTGTATGCTTTGAGCTAAGCTCACCAAACAGTTTTAATTTTCTCAAAAAAAAACCTCACATCATTAAGAGTGTTGATCAACTACCTCATGTAGGTTCTTTTTTAAAATTATTACCAAATTAAACAACTGTCCAATATTTGTCACATAGAGATTAAAATGACCCAAAATTTGAATATGCAATTTGTGAGTAGATATAAGTCATCAAGTTTATAAGTCCCACTAGCTCTAAGGATTAGAACATATATTCTGGTATGGTGTTTGGGCTTCCACGTTGATGTATTTGTGGTGTCGTATGTTGATAATTAAGAAGCTCAATTAATTTATTCAGGTAGCTGCTACATTCGATTTTGTTTCAATTTATTTGTTCTATTTTTAAAAAATGTCTCTTTCATTTTCTGACAACTCAACTTTCCACATAACATGTTAAAGATCACAAGATAAAATGACATTTTGATACATTTTACATATTTTTATTTTTATTTTTATTTTTATGCCTAATTAAAACAAGACAGTCAAATTAAAATCGAAGAGTAATAAATTTATAGATTTGGTAGGGCATGGAGATGTGAGGAGTGAGCTGGTGATATTCAAGGCCAGACAAGTGAAAAATTAAAGAAGTGGCAAAACATATTTAATTACTTATAACAACCTGTCTTAGTAGGTGGGGGTGGGGGAGAAAAAAAAGTGGTCCTATATCTTTGATGGGTACTTTCGACCTAAATTTTTTACATTGAACATAATTATAATTTATTATACTTTTAAAAGGTATAATATATAAATATGTCATTTAACTTAGTCTCAACTCATATTTATGCTTTCCAACTCTGGATGTTCATAAGTAGATACTTAAGGGTCATTTGGTAGGAAGTATTAGGAGAAATGTCTATATATTATGTATGGTATTAATTAGTACTATGTTTGGTAGAATTTTTGGGCCTAAGTATAACTAATCCATGGATTAGTTATACACCCTACATGATATTATAGGATGTATTACTAATACCTTCCATTTGGTGGTATTAGTAATACATTAGATTTAATATCATGGAATTATCTATGTAAAAGCAAAAATATCCCTAAAATCATTTTATTTTTATTAATTTACATTTTATATTTGTACTAGTAAATTTAAAATAATAAAATTAGCTTACAAATTTTATTATTTAGAGAGAGTTGTTTGTTGATAAATAAATGCTATACATAGCAATATAATATTTAAAATGTGAGTTGTTTAACATTTACTAATTGAAAAGGTAAATATATCACCACATGACGTTTATGATCCTAATTGAATATATTATTTGTTGATTTATATGTGGTTTCTAATTATTTGTATTTTGAACAATTTATAAATTGCATACATATTAAAACTACAACTTGCAATTTTTATGTATAAATGTAGATGATTTATTCGATTTTACTATTGTTTACTGTCTTTTCAGTTTTAAAGTAGATGGTCTATATATTCTAAATTGAAAATTAACGGTTTTTAAGTGATTAATTTATTAAGATGACAATTATTTACCCTCTAATAATTCAAGTGAGAAAATAGCAAACATGACAACAAAATTGTTCTTGTCCTAGCTAGTTAGAAGGCCATAGAAAAAAAAATATTGTCCGGCAATTATCTGCCTTGTCCCGATTACATAAAATAGAAAATCTCATAATAATTCAAGGGTATAATTGGAAAGAAGCTTTTTGTAAAGTTTTAATCCAAACACAAGATGAGTTGGGAAGCAATGAACCAAACACTTGATAAAAAAAATATACCTTGCATAACTAATCCCAGCACTACTAATCCCTGCATTACTAATCCTTGCATTACGAATGTGCGTTATTTATTTTTCTACCAAACGACCCTTAAAGTTATATAAATTTGAATAAATAGACACACGTGTCCTACATGGTAATTTGTGTCTTACGTGGTGTCCTACGAGTATAATGTCATGTAGGACTAATGTGTCTACTTGATCAACTATATACAAATTTAAGTGTCTACTCATACACACCCAAAGTTGAAGGGCATATATGTGAAATGATGTCAAGTTAAAAAGCACATTCATGTATTATGCCCTTTTAAAAATTATGGGTTCAACATATAATATTTTTTTAACTTTCTTACATATATATCCATGTTCTGTATTGAAATATATATAGAGTTTGATCGAGTTTATAGTCGATACTAAGCTATATTCACTATTGGTTAAATATGTTATGACTTGTGACAATACAAACAACTTATCCTTGACATTTTCCAATGAATCAGCTCACTTAAGCTACATCCACCGTTGGTTAAATATGTTATGACTTATGACAATATAAATAACTTATCCTTGATTATTTTCACTGAATCAGCTCACTAAAAAACGAATAATGAAAAACAGAAAATACTGAGAAAATTTTAATGTATCATGTGAAAATACAACTATTTTTCTTTCTTATTAATCCACTCAAAATATATAGCCATAGAACATTTTTCAATTATAATGTTAATGAAAAATAATTTTTTTTTTAATAATGACATTTACAATATAAATAAATTGATGCAAAATTTTATTTGGATGGGAATTATTATTTTTTGATAATCTCTTAAGAGAGGAATCTTGGATCGTGACAATTAACTTTCCTTCCCCCGGGGGGATGAAGACAAATTAAGAATTTGGGTGTGTTTGGGAAAATATTTTTCAATTTTCTCATTTTTAGTTGGGTTAAATATTTTGGAAAATGTTTTTCAAATGGGAAAATGCACAAGTAACCCCCCCCCCCCCAGTCTATGCCCGAAATTCCAAAGACACACTTATACTTTACTAAGATCCTATTACCTCCCGAACTTATTTTATAAATAACTTTCTACCCCTTTTCGGCTTACGTGGCACTATCATTGAAAAAATTGTCAACACGCGTTGAGCCCAGAAGATAGTGCCACGTAGGCCGAAAAGGGGTAGAAAATTATTCATAAAATAAGTTCAGGGGTAATAGGACCTTAGTATAGTATAAGTGTGTCTCTGAGATTTCGGGCATATATTGAAGGGGTACTTATGCATTTTCCCTTTTCCAAATCAACTCATTTTCTTCAAATTTAAGGAAAACGACTTCCCTTCAAAACTTAAGGAAAACATTTTCCAAAACTCTCTTCCAACTTCAAATTACAATTATTATTTTATTTTTTTTAAATAATTTATTTTGTCCCTACACTCAATCCGGGGGGGGGGGGGGGGGGGGGGGGGGGGGGGGGGGGGGGGGGGGGGGGGGGGGGGGGGGGGGGGGGGGGGGGGGGGGGGGGGGGGGGGGG
>JAJOOI010015628.1:0-25182 GCA_029582585.1 Solanum bukasovii | reverse complement strand
ATTATACAAGAACTAGCAAATAATTATTTAAACGGAAACGCTATATGGAGCTACTATGCAAGAGATCAGTTAATGATTTATTCCAATTCAAGGGAGCTAAGGAAAGCAGATATGGATGAAGTCCAAAGATGGATTTTATCACTGTTAAAATCAGAGGAACGACCTACGACAAGAGCACTAAAAGAAAATTTTATTTCAATAGAGTTATTAACCAGATATTGCAAACTAATTGGACACAAATACCCTGATCACATATGTTCGAAATGTAACGGCGAAGATAACATAATTCCAGATGTCAATTTAGAGTAAAAGAAGACGATGAAGATAAGATGCAGACAAGACAAGATAAAAAGATAAGATAAAGATGCAAATGGCAGACAAAGTGGCAGAAAAGATAAAGAAAAGTTAAAGTTTTTTGACTAATTGTGTAAAGTAACGTGACAATGTAAATTATTAGTCAACATTATTATTGTAAGAAAGACAAGGTAGTGTAAAATAGTCAATAAGTGTAAAATTTGCATGTGCATATTAGGTGGACAAGTGTAAAAGTTAGGAGACAAGGTTGTAAATAAGTCTTAATAGGATAGTAGTAGATTAGAATAGGAAACTATTCATGAATAGTAGTAAATAGTAGTGGACAGATGTAAAAAAAAACATATTAAGATATGTATTTAGAATAGTAAATTTGTATGTCTATATATAGACTCAGTCGTAAACATTATAAGGCAGGCAAAGCCTAATATATAAAACTCTCTACAAAAATTAGTATTTAGATAAATGGAGCAACAATCTGAAATCCAATAAGATATTTCAGATAGCATGAATAAGCAAGAAGTAAAGGTATATTGTTCAAAAAATATGCATAACTAATTTCATATATTCCTAAATATCATATATATGATTGAATAAATTTATGTTAGTTATTATGTATTAGAATTATTTGAATCATGATTTCTAGTTTATTAGCACACTAGAAACAGGGAGAAAACTTTTATACTATGCCATCCTAATGTTGAAACCAGTAGGCGAGGAAAGCCGTTTAGGGGAGTAAACAAAGTTGAGGCGCTAATAAGAAGGAAGTATCCGCTAAAGTATGATGCTAGTAGTGACAGGAGAACATGATAAAGACAATCTAGTTCATAATAATCTAATATGAATTTAATCAATTATGAATATGATAGGAAGGAATAATTGAAAATAAAAACATGCATGATAAAGAACATGACTACATACATGCATGATGAAATGATAAAAAACTATGAAACTTTAATCTTATATATACTTAAAGGTATAGAAATAATTGAATTAAGAAGAATAATATGGTAAAAAGTATTTAATGATAACGAACCAGAAGATATATTAAACCAAGAATGGTATGAAATAGACCTACATGATTTAGACCTCGAAAGAATTGAATGGTATGATTTAGAAATAAATTCAGATTAAAATGAACTACGAATATTTACGATATTTGATAGAATCTATGGAAGATATAAAACTATTAGAACAATTAATGGAGGAAAATATATTTATGTATCAAAGAACCAAGATATGTTATATCTAGAATATATTATAAATAATATTAAAGAAATATTCAGATTAAAACAAATATCGGAAGAATATTACAATAAATATTATTACATTTTACCATGAATTCCGCACCCCCAAAAAATAATATTAAAGAGATATCAAGATTAAGACACTTAGCAAAAGAATATTATAATAAAATCTTTAAAATAAATTACTCACCTACTACACTACCACCTACCACACTACCACTTTCATGAATTCCTCAACTACCAGTTCCGCACCGAAAAATGGTATTTTGGGTTGCCTCCCAAACAGCGCCTTAGTTAACGTCGTGGCATGACACAAGTTAAGACTTTAAGCTTCATAGTTGGAGCCACCCACATCATGTGAGGGTAAGCAACTGCTGTCACAATGCATAGGCTTGATTCACATTAGCAGATATCTTCATCATAATCTGACCACAAGCATTCACATATCCATCATTTACGCCTATAAGGAACTGCAATAATCTCTGCTTCTGAAGATGCTCACTATATTCCTTTGATTTCTCACATTCACAGGAAGATGGGGGCACTATTTTGTCATACTCATTTGAAGAATAGTAAACTAATACAGGTGCAGTTCCTTGCACTAATGTAACTTTTTCTTTGTGCAAATGATAAATGTGTGTTATATTATTTTTTGTCAAATATCTCCCGGAGTTCCTCTCATATAAAACTAGCACTAGATCGAAATAAAATTCCACTGAGATATCATCATCGCATTGCATCTCTCCCACTGATTCACCAAATCAACTTCAAATTTGTCGCAAGTGATTGATCCACTACAAATCCAACCTTGTTCTTCATCAAAGGAGAGAGTTTCATAGCTCCTCTCCGAAGTGTATAATTCTTCATGTCGATGAGCTGAATTCCTATTTGTACAGCTTCAGGTATGTCTGAAGCTCCCAAAAACAGAGGATGATTTACCTACCTAACTATGGTAGGTAAATGTGACTAGATATAACTAATTACAACCGACTAAGATCTGCTAATTGACCATCTAACATGCTACTACTAACTAACTATGTACTTAGCAAGCTAACTGTTATAACATATTACGTTCCATGAGTTGATTGATCTTGTAAAGAATGGCCATCCTTTTCTCTGAATCCAGAGAATCTTCATTCTTGCAATACATGATGTATCATGTAAAGAGGATCCATTTGTTGTTATGAAGAAAATGCATCATGGAGATGTCGTTATTGTATGGTTGTCTTAGTTCCTACATAATCTTAGGTTCTGAATATTTATTTATTCTATTCTCTCTAGTTGTAGTCTTGTAGATCCCAAAGTTAATCTTACCTCCCTATGGTAAGACCTGGAAATGATTTTTTCATGTTTTGACAAATAATAGTGTCTACTTCTCTTAGGCATTCTGTGTAATTTTCTGTTATTGTTTGCCCACATAGGGACGTGGTAGATTTAGAAGCTCGGTGCTACTGTCTCTTATAGTAGCATCAAGAGAATTTCCTAATCTTATTTATTGTTACTGCCTAGCTTTTGGTTTTGAGAACTTAAACTTGGGGAAAAAGCTAGTTTCATTTTGACAGAGATGCACCATCCTTCTCTAGCAATAGAATGGTACTTTATGAGCCAGGCATGCAATAAGTATACAGAGAGAGGTCGATGTAACAGCTCGAACAATTATGGATATTGGGAACTTTGTGGAACAGACTCTCTCATCCACAAGGATGGTAAGCTGATTGGTTATCGGAAAACTCTAAACTACATTGATGGGAAGCATTCGAAGGATAGGAAGCAGACTGAATGGCTAATGCATGAATACAAACTGGATAGGGGAAGAGATGTTAGAACTGGTACTACTTCTGACGACATACATGTATGGTACTTAACGTATATTAAATTAAGTGATAGGGAATACTTAGTTGTAAGAGTTGGGAATTTCGGTATACATAAAGATGTTGCGAGCTCGACCATTTTTCTTTGCTAAGAAATTATACTGCCAAACCAGATATTCAAAATATCCTTGCTATCAAAGGCAAAATTTGGTGGGGTATCAAATATAAATCTACTCATATCATCATTTGGTGGGACTTCTTGAACTCTAGCAAGCTGACGAATAACCTAAAGCGGGGCATAGGGTTGGACACCTTTAAGCCCAATCAACACAAGAGACGAGATACCATTAGACATGCAAATGACATCCTTAGCTAGGAACCAGTAAATAATTTCATACAATTTCATCACAAATGATTTCTCTGAGCTTTTCTTCACATACTAAAATTTCTTTTGAAAAATATGAGAGGATACATAATTACATACCAGTTAGGAGTGAGCCTAGGCACACGATTATGATGATAGAGATGCTCCAAAACCATATTTGTATCAAGATGTTGCAGCCTTTAAAGTACGTTTCCAAATTTTTGCATTTAGTCATTACACATAACATTTCTGCTAGAATTATGGGAATAATGATAGGATTTTCCATTGTTGTCAGCATCTTCACCATTCCAGTCAAGCGAATGTCGATATACTTATCCCGCTCAGAGAAAACAATGATCCCCAAAAACGCAACCATGAAGGTAAAGCACCCATTTACTTTCCAAGCCTCTATGCTCCCTTGATTGGTAAGTTGGTTCTGGTAGTTTTTAAATCCATCCCTTTGACCGTACCTCTCATATAGAAAGTCCAAAGAGATCCACCCATTTTTCAAACTCTCCTTCTCTATTTGGTTGATCTTGAGTTGGTTCAGGAACTGTTGTCGTCGACGTTCTTTGGGATTATGGGTCTTTTCTTGTGGAGATTAGCCCCCTAAAAACTGGATCCTTTTCCCATGAAGCTAGCAATTTCCTCCAAAATTGGTGTCATTTTAAAGTCGGAGATTCGAAACACGTATTTTTTTGGATCCCAGAAAGGAATAATTGTCTCGATCACATCTCTTCTTGGGTCAATCTCCATCAAATGCACAAGGTGTCCCAAATGTTCTTTTACCCTTCTTTGCTCATAATCTCCCATACTTGTCCACCATCGACATAGATCCTTGGGTATTGAGTCAACAATCATGCATTCTGGAATTCCTTCACTTTTAGAATCTTGTCCTTTAGTTGGAGGTGTCATTCATACTTTTGAATAAAAGCTAATTATGGTTTTATCTTGGCGAACACAAACTCTAATCAAAGGAGGAACAAAAGAGAAACACCAAGATAAAAAAAAATTGTGAAAAAAAACACACAAAATACTCTCTCCTTTTTTACAAACACATCAGAGAAGGGATGCCTAAGTATCTCATTTTAGTGACAATAAGGTATAGGTAGTTCATAAAATAAATGACTTACACTTCAAAGACCCTTTTCTCAACTTTCTCCCCCTTTTTTTGAAAATAAAATTGAAAGACAAAGTTATTATAAATCTTGTCAACAATATAAATGCCTTCCAAACAAATTATTTTCATGTATCACATAAAATGAACATGTTGGTCTAGAGTCGGTACCTATCTTAGAAGGCCCCGACATCTATGCCGAGTCTTGCTGGGTCAAATGCACATGATGCAAAATAACATAGCCTACTAAAAATATTATTTGTGGATTGTTTTGCTAGGTTGATCACCCTATATAGAAAGGTGTCTAGACTGGCTTACTCAAGCGAACAACTCGAGTCGAGGAGGGTTAGCGTACTGGTAGTAGAGTTATTCCATCTTAACTGATGGTCCAAACCCGCCTAACATGTATGAATAAAATCCTGAACCAGGAGTGTAACCGTACACTAGTTCACCTTAGACAAAAGTCTTGTGAACCGTATCCGTACACATTGTATAACCAATGTTCCTAGAGACTCAGGAGGTGTCGAGAGCAAACATTCATACATTCATACAATATCAAAGCAATAAATCATCAAATAACATATTAACAACAAACAAAAATGTATTTAATTAAGAAAAATAGTTAAATAAAGGTCAATATATAAAGTTCAAATTCTCAAAAAAAAAAGTTTCTCCAACGGAGTCGTCAAATATGTTACACTTCTTCAGAATGTGGAGGATTTTATTTAAAACTAAATGTAAAAGAGAAAAATGTTTTTTTCATACCAAAGAAAGGTCATTCATTACTATTGTCGTGAGTAGTTAGGGTACAAATATATTAATTACAAAAATATGACATTTACAACAAAAAATTACCAAGGTCATTCATTACTATGTCCATTCTAAAGTTAGGGAATTAGAAACCCTATTAATTACAAAATATGATCTTTACAAACAAAATACAAAATACAAACAAACTAAATTTAACTACTTCCGATATCAAACTAGAGGTTTTCCATCACCCATGTCCATTGAGTCAGTTGACATTTTAAAGAGCGGTATGGAACTTCATATAGTATAATGCTACATATGACGAATCCATAAAGACCCTTGATAATAGAAATAAACAGGAGGGAACATGAATTCATGAACACTCCAATTGCTTACCTCCTCCTCTGACTAGGGTTGTGCGTGCATGAGAAGCCTTCATTTTTTAAATATAAAATTTATTAAATTCCACCATGTGTTCAGTTACGATCCTTGGTGCGTCTTATTTTTAAAAAAAAATTTCTTATGTGCGGCTACGCTCCTAAAAAATAAATATTCAGTTTCTTTTAATTAGGAATTTATAAGGTAACTTGGAACATAAAAAAACCTCAATTCCGACTGGCAACTCGAAAAAGAAATTCTTTTACTTTTATCTTTCAAAAAGAAACTCGTCATATTTTGAAAAAGGTCAAGAAGAGATGTGACATATGTGACAACTCCACTGGGAAAACCATTTTTTTAGAATTAGAGTTTTGTATATTGACCTTTATTTGACATTTTTATTAATTGTATATATTTTGTGTTTGTTGTTCATGTGTTATTTAATGATTTATTGTTTTGATATTGTGTTAGTTACTAATATTATAAAAAAATGATTTGCCTAGGATCTTAACCTCACACAAGACTTCTTTTTAAGAAAAAAAATACGCACCAGGGATCGTAACCGAACACATGATGTCATTCAATTAATTTTATTTTTTTAAAAATCAACGGCTTCTTAAACATGCACAAAACTAGCTGGAGGAGGAGGTCAACAGTTGGAACGTTCATGATTTTGTAATCTCTCTTTGCTTATTTCTGTCATCGGGGTCTCTATGATTTTGTTATCTGTAGCATCATCCTGAATGAAGTTACATACTGCTCTTTAAAACGCTAACAGACTCAATGGAGAGAGTAGATGGAAGACCTTCCAGTTTGATATTGGAAGTAGTTAAATTTAGTTTGTTTGTATTTTGTATTTTGTTTGTAAAGGTCATATTTTGTAATAATAGGATTACTAATTGTCTAACTTTAGACTGAACATAATCATGAATGGTCTTGGTCATTTTTTGTTGTAAAGGTCTTTTTTTTTTGTATTTGATACATTTGTACCCTAATTAATTACGACAATAGTTATGAATGGTCTTTCTTTGATTTGAAAAAAAAACATTTTTCTCTTTTATTTTTATTTTTCAAAAGACCGTCACCCCCCAAAGAAAGGTCAAGGAGAGGTGTGACAAACTGGAGACTACATTGAGGAATTTTATTTTTTTTAGAATTCAAGCTCTGTAGATTGAGCTTTAATTTATTTGGTAATTTTTTTTAATTGGATATATTTTGTGTTTGTTGTTAATATGTTAATTAAATTTTTATTGTTTTATTATTGTGTTAGTTACTAATTTTATAGAAAAAAAGATTTCCTAGGAGTGCAGCTGCACACAAGACTTCTTTTTCAAAAAAAATAAAATAATACGCACCAATGATCATAACCGAACACAAGGTGACATTTAATATATTTTATTATTAAAAAAGGACAGTTTCTCAAGCACGCACAACACTAGCCGTAGGGAGGAGGTCAACAGTCATAGAGTTCATAGATTTGTGTTTCCTCTTGCTTATTTCTGTCATCGGGGGTCTCTATGGATTCATCATCTGTAGCATTATACTGTATGATGTTTTATACCACTCTATAAAATACCAATGGGATCAATGGAAAGAGTGGATGGAAGACCTTCCAATTTTATACTAGAAGTAGTTAAATTTAGTTTTTTGGTATTTTGTATACTGTTTGTAAAGGTGATATTTTGTAATTAATTGGGCTGCTAATTTTCTTACTTTAGAATAATAGTCATGAATGACCTTGGTCATTTTTTGTTGTAAATGCCATATTTTTGAAAGTAACATATTTGTATTCTAACTTCTCACGGTACTAGTTATGAATGGTCTTTCTTTTGTTTGAAAAAAATATTTTTTTCTCTTAACTTTTTTTTTTCAAAAAATGACTATCACAACTCGAAGGAAGGTCTAGAAGAGGTGTGACAGGTCTACCGACTCCGCTAGGTAAACCCTTTTTTTAGAATTCAAGTTTTGTATAGTGACTTTATTTAGTTGTTTTTGTTAATTGGATACATTTTGTATATTTTTCTATATTATTTAATAATTTATTACTTTGATATTGAGTTAGTCACTAATTTTATAAAAAAATTTGTCTCGGAGCCGCACACATATTTTTTTTTATAAAAAATAATACGCACCAAGGATCGTACCGACAAGATTGTGGCATTTAATAAATTTTATTTTTTTTAAAAAAAGTTTCTCAACCATGCACAAAACTAGTCTGCGGAAAAGGTCAACAACCAAAGTGTTCATGGATTCGTGTTCTCTCTTGCTTATTTCTGTCAAAGGGGGTCTCTGTGAATTTGCCATTTGTTGCATTATACTGTATAAAGTTATATACATATTTTTAAAACGCTAAGTAGTTTAATGGAGAAAGGAGATGAAAGACCTCTAGTTTCATACTGGAATTAGTTAAATTTAGTTTGTTTGTATTTTGAATTTTGTTTGTAAAAGTCATATTTTATAATTAATAAGGTTGTTAATTCTCTAACTTTAGACTGAACATAGTCATGAATGACCTTGGTGATTTTTGTTGTAAAAGTCATATTTTTGTAAATAATATATTTGTACCTTTATTAATCATGGTAATAGTTATGAAAGACATTACTTTGGGTTGAATACAAAAATAATTTTTCTTTAACTTTTATTTTTCAAAAAAGACCGTCACATTCTGAAAATAGGTCAAGAAGAGGTGTGATAGATCTGACGACTCCGTTGGGTAAACCCATTTTTTAAAATTCAAACTTTGTAAATTGACCTTTATTTGGCTACTTTTATAAGTGGATACATTTTGTGTTTGTTGTTAATATATTATTTAATGATTTATTGCTTTGTTATTGTGTTATTCATTAACTTTACAAACAAAAACAATTTTCTTAGGAGTGTAGTGGCACACAATATTATGCACCGAGAATCGAAATCGAACACATGGTGGCATTTAATAAATTTTATTTTAAAAAAAAAAACATAACTTCTCAAATACACACAACACTAACCTCATGGAGAAGGTCAACAGTCGGAGTGTTCATCGATTCGCGTTCACTCTTGCTTTTTTCTATCATACAAGGTCTATATGAATTTGTCATTTGTAGCATTATATTGTATGAATTTCTACACCATTTTTTAAAATGTCAACAAGCTCAATGGAGAGAGGGGATGGAAGACCTTCCAATTTGATACTGGAAGTGGTTAAATTTTGTTTGTTTGTATTTTATATTATATGTAAAGGTCATATTTTGTAATTAATAGCGTTGCTAATTACCTAACTTTAGACTCAATATAGTCATTAATGGCTTTGGTAATTTTTTTATTGTAAATGTCATATTATATATTTGTATCTTTACTAATCCCAACAATAATTATGAATAACATTTCTTTGGTATGAAAGAAAAATATTTTTTCTCTTTTACTTTTATTATTCACAAAAACCTATCACATTCCGAAGAAAGGTCAAGAACAAGTGTAATAGATCTGGCGACTCCGCTGAAAAAATTCTTTTTTTAGAATGTTAAGCTTTGTATATTAACCTTAATTTGACTATTTTTATTAATTAGGTACATTTTGTGTTTGTTGTTAATATGTTATTTACTGATTTATTGCTTTGATATTGTAATAGTTACTAATTTCACAAAAAGATTACTTGCTTAGAAGCATAGCCAAACACAAAAATCGTAACTGAACACATGGTGACATTTAATAAATTTTATTTTTTAAAAAAGAACAACTTCTCAAACACACACAATACTGGCTAGGAGAGGAGGTCGACAACTTGAGTTTTCATGAATTTGTGTTTCCTCTTGCTTATTATTGTCATCATGGATCTCTATGAATTTGACATCTGTAGCATTATATTGTATGAAGTTTTATGCCGCTCTTTAAAACGCTAACGAGCTTAATGGAGAAAGAAATGGAAGACCTTCCAGTTTATTACAGGAAGTAGTTTGTTTGTATTTTGTTTGTACAAGTCATATTTGTAATAACTAGGGTTGCTAATTACCTAACTTTGAACTGAACTTTGTTATGAATGGCCTTTGTTATTTTTTGTTGTAAAGGTAATATATTTGTACCCTAACTAGTTATGAATATAGTTATGAATGACCTTTCTTTGGTTTTAAAAAAATATTTTTCTCTTTTACTTATATTTTTCAATAAAGACCGTCACATTTCGAAAAAAGTCAAGAGAAGGTATGACTCAATCTTTGTTTATTGACCATTATTTGACTATTTTTATTAATTGGATATATTGTGTGTTTGTTGTTAATATGTTATTTCATGATTTATTGTTTAATATTGTGGTAGTCACTAATTTTATGGGGAAAAAATTTGCCTAGAAGTGTAGTCACACACAAGACTTTTTTTAAAAATATAAAAAAATATGAACCAAGTATTGTAACCGAACACATTATGACATTTAATAAATTTTATTTTTAGAAAAAAAAGGGTTCTTCAAGCACACAAAACACTAGTCATAAGAGGAGGTCAATAACTGCTGTGTTCATGATTTCGTGTTCCCTCTTACTTATTTATGTCATTGTGGGTCTCTATGAATTTGTCATCTATAATATTACACAATATCATTTCTATACGATTTTTTAAAGCGCCAACAAACTCAATGGAAAGAGAAGCTGGAAAATCTTCTAGTTTGATACTGAAAGTATTAAAATTATTTTGTTTGTAATTAGATTTGTTTGTAAAGGTCTTATTTTGTAATTAATAGGGTTGTTAAATCCCTAACATTAGATTGAACATAGTCATGAATGACTTTGGTCATTTTTTGTGTTAAAGTTCATATTTTTGTAACTCATATATTTGTTCTCTAATAAATCACGATAATATTTATGAATGACCTTTCTTTGGTTTGGAAAAAAAAAAAATATTTCTTTTATCTTTTATTTTTAAAATAAGACCGTCACATACCGAAAAAAATGTCACTAAGAGGTGACAGATCTGGCAACTCCACTGAGATTTATTTTTTTTAGAATTCGAGCTTCATTTATTGATCTTTATTTGACCTTATTTGTTAATTAGATACATTTTGTGTTTGTTGTTAATATGTTATTTATTGATTTTTTCTTTAATATTGTGTAAGTCATTAATTTTATCATAAAATAATTGTTTAGGAATGTAGCCGCACACAAAAATCCATGCCAAGAATTGAAATAGGACACATGGGGCACACAATAAATTTTATTTTTAAAAAAATACGACTTCCCAAGCACGCACAACACTAGTCAGAGGAGGAGGACAACATCCGGACTGTTCATGGATTCACGTTTCCTCTTTCTTATTTTTGTTATTCAAGGTCGCTATGGATTTGTCATATGTAGCATTATATTGTATGATTTTTTTACAGTTTTTTAAAACGTCAGCGGGCTCAATGGAGAGAGAAAGAGAAGACCTACTAGCTTGATAATGGAAGTATTTAAATTTAATTTGTTTGTATTTTTTATTTATTTGTAAAGAGCATATTTAGTAATTAATAGGATTGTTAATTCCCTAACTTTAGACTGAAAATAGTCATGAATGACCTTGGTCATTTTTTGTTGTAAATGTCATATTTTGGAAATTAATATATTTGTATCCTAATTAACTACGTCAATAATTATGAATAATTTTATTTTTTGATATGTATGAAAAACATTTTTCTACTTCACTTATTTTTTTTAAAAAGACCGTCACACTTCGGAAAAGGTCAAGAAGATGTGTGATAGATCTGCAACTCTACTAGCGAAATCTTTTGTTTTAGAATTTCGAGCATTATATATTGACTTTATTTGACTATTTTTATTAATTGGAAAAATTTTATGTTTGTTGTTAATATGGTATTTAATGATTTATTGCTTAGATATTGTATTACTCACTAATTTTACAAAGAAATTATTCGCCTAGAACCGTAGCCGCACACAAACTTCTTCTATTTTTTTTTAAAAAAAATATGCACCAATGATCGTAACTGAACAAATGGTGGCATTTCATAAATTTTATTTTTTTAAAAAGACAGTTTCTCAAGAACGCACGCACAACACTAGCCAGGGGAAGAGGTCACCAAACTGAGGCGTTGATGGATTCGTGTTCCCTCTTACGAGTCTCTATAAATTTGTCATGTGTAGCATTATACTGTATGAAGCTCTATACTATTGTATAAAACGCCATTGAAATTAATGGAGAGAGAGGATGGAAGACCATCTTGTTTGATACTGGAAGTAGTTAAAAATTTAGTTTGTTTATATTTTGTATTTTGTTTGTAAATGTCATATTTTATAATTAATAGTGTTGCTAATTTTCTAACTTTAGACTGAACATAGTCATACATGGCCTTTGCCATTTTTTGTTGTAAATGTCATATTTTTGTAACTAGTATTTGTATTATAATAATCATGACAACAGTTATGAATAACCTTTCTTTGGTCTGAAAAATAACATATTTTTCTCTTTAACTTTTATGATTCAAAATAGGACCATCTCATCCCGACGAAAGGTCCAAAAGAGGTGTAACTAATCTAGCGACTCCTCGGGGAAAACTCATTTTTTTAAAATTCAAACTTTGTATATTGCTCTTTATTTGGATATTTTTATTAATTGAATACATTTTTGTGTTTGTTCTTCATATGTTATTTAATTATTTACTGTTTTGATATTTTGTTAATCACTAATTTTTATAAAAAAAGATTGGCCTAGGAGCATAGCTACACACTAGACATTTTTTTAAAAAGAAACAATACGCACCTAGGATCTTAATCAAACACATGATGACATTTAACAAATTATATTTAAAAAGGGATGACTTCTCAAGCACGCATAGGACTAGTTGGAGGAGGAGGTCAATAGTCAGAGTTTTCATGAATTCGTGTTCCCTCTTTCTTATTTTTCATCATGGGTCTCTATGGCTTTGTCATATGTAGAATTATACAGTATGAAGTTCTATATCGCTCTTAAAAATGCCAACGAACTCTATGGAAAGAGGGAATAGAAGACCTTTTAATTTGATACTAAAAGCAATTAAATTTAGTGTGTTTCTAGTTTGTATTTTGTTTGAAAATATCATGTTTGTAGTTGATAGGGTTGCTAATTCTTTAACTTTAGACTAAAAATGTCATATTTTTGTAATTAATATATTTGTACCCTAACTAATCACTGTAATAATTATGAATGACCTTTCTTGGATTTGAAGATTTTTTTCTTTTATTTTTATTTTTCAAAACAGACCATCACATCTCGAAGAAAGGTCACGAAGAGGTGTAACAGATTTGGCAACTCCACTGGAGAAACCCTTTTTATAGAATTCAAATTTGATATATTTCCCTTTATCTGATTATGTTTACTAATTGGATATATTTCGTGTTTGTTGTTACTATCCATGATTTATTACTTTGATATTGTATTAGTCACTTATTTTTTTCAACCGAATACATTATGACATTTAATTAATTTTAACTTTTTAAAAAAGGATGACTTTTAGGAAGCACAAAACTAGCAAGAGGAAGAGGTCAACATGTGGAATGTTCATGAATTCGTGTTCTCCCTTGCTTATTTCTATCATTGGGGTTTCTATGAATTTGACATCAGTAGCATCATCCTGAATAAAGTTTCATATCGCTCTTTAAAACGTTAACGGGCTCAATGAAGAGAGGGGATGGAAGACCTTCCTGTTTGATACCGCAAATAGTTAAATTAAGTTTGGTTGTGCTTAGTATTTTGTTTATAAATTTCATATTTTGTACTTAATAGGATTGCTAATTCCCTAACTTTAGATTGAACATAATCATGAATGGTCTTAGTCATATTTTGTTGTAAAGGTCATATTTTTGTAAATAATACATTTTTACCCTAACTAATCACGATAATAGTTCTGAATAACCTTTCTTTGGTTTGAAAAGAAACTCTTTTCTCTTTTACTTTTATTTATGTAACACCCCGCAACTAGAAAGTTCTAGAATTAGAAAGAGTCATTTTTGGAAAGAATGAAAATCTGGAAATTTGACAAAATTAAGTTAAGTATGAGATTTGGGTCAACTGAAACGACCATAACTCCTAGCTCATGATAAGTTACGTGTGCTACAAGAAACCGTAGGAAACATTTTTAAATTATCTTTTCAATGCCACCAAGTTTGCACGATTTCGAGTTCGTATGAGAGAGAAATGCCCATTTGAAATCGGGATGTCTAAATAAGGAAAGTTAAAACCGGATTTTAAAAGGGGATTTTGGTCTTTTCATTACCCAATTAATTAAATCCGTTTGTAGTAAATTATTTGGGGTCTAAACTGAGTTAGTTCAGTTTACGCAATTGAGAATTACGCTAGGGTTTTGAGAGAAGAGAAAAGAAGAGAAAGGAAAAGAAAAGTTCAAGGTTCGTCAAGTTCTTGCGAGTTTGGTTGTAGATTTCACCAAGGATCCAATCCTACGAAGTATGTGAGTTCACACAGCATTGGGTTCATTCACCCACTCTCCAAACATGTGTATTTCAATATGATTTTCGTCCTAAAAGATTGAGACTTTGATGTTCTTGAGTTATGTTCTGGAATTGCTTTCGTTCTTGAATTTGGGATGAGATTGAGGAGTTCTTGAGAGTTCAAGGTCGATTTTAGAGTTGTGTTTGATTAGATTCTTGTGTACATATGTTGGGTATCTGAATCTAAAGAGGAATTAAGAAAAAGAATCGAACTTAGGCGAATTGGGGTTAGAAAACGAAGAAGGAATAAGTCGGGCAAATATGGGTACCAGGTCCGCGTGGTCCTCAGGATTTGAAAAATGTTCTCCGCGTCGCGAAGTGGTCACGGACCGTTCTGCCTCAAAATTTATTTCACGACCAAATATTTAAATGCATCTCCGCGTCGCGGACTTGCATCCAGACAGTGATTTCTTGATCTTTTCTCATATTTAACTATCTAAAAACACTCCTAAACATCATGAGATCTTTCCTATCACAAATCACAATCCTTGAATCCATAATTCAATGTAAGGAAAGTTAAGAGTCAAGTCAAGAGAAGTTCATAGAGTCTTCCAAAAGCCTTTTACAGTATATGATTAAAGAGTAAAGTTTGAAGTTTATTTCTTCAAAACAGTATATTGGGACTATGTATTCCGAAAGAGTATAAGGTTTTCACATTTAAAGAAGAAAGGAAAGCTTGATTTCCAAAAGAGCCTTTGAGCTAGTTTTCAGTTAAAGAGTACATGCTTTCACAATTAAGCAAAAGAGGAAACTTTGATTTCCAAGAGGAGCCTTTGAGCTAAGTTTTGAGAAATTATCTCAAACCACAGAAAAAAGTATGTTTTTAAACATAATAGCTAGTATTATATTTTAGGAGTAGTATTGAGCACCGTATGGGAGAGAGTTCAGACCACTCACAGCCCCCATAAACCATCTAGCCACCATGGATAGAAAAGGGTCATACTTTTTAGATAATTCCTTAGTTCTTTTTAGCATAGACTAGTGGATCCACTTAGTAGTCAGATTCTATGCCCTCGGCAAGGTATAAGACGACCCTGACAACATAAGGCAAAATGTTGTATCATCACAATAGCTCTTAAGTAATGGTTGTCGGTTAGAGAAACTCCCACAGAAGTATTTTGTATTCTTATATACACAGATTATTTGTATTTTCATATACAAACAAAGTTCATATTATATCTTTGCATACAAACAGAGTTACTATTGTATTTTTCAATCCACAAAGTTGCTACTGTTGGCACAAGAGATGAACAAAGATAATACAATAAGAAGAAAAGCAGAGAGAAACTTGAGTATATCATCATTCTCAGAAAACTAGCGTACATGATTATAAATAGCACTTGGAAAACAACAAACTAAGAGAGAAAATAGGGCACTATCCCATGATCTGCTAATTGACTAACTGCAACTAAATTAGGACTCCTAATGCTAATAAACTGAATACGTAAAAGGCTCCTAAAAATACTGACAGTAACTTAGTGACTTTTGAATCAGTCAAATAACACTTCCCCATGATTCAAAATCACACTCCCAACTGCAACCTGAAAAATTCATGCTTAGCCTGAGGAAGAGACTTTGTAAATATATCCGCTACTTGCTCGTTTGTGCTGCAGAATTTCAGCATTATTCTTCCATCAGCTACCAATGCCCGGATGAAGTGATATTGCACATCAATGTGCTTGGTTCTCCCATGAAAAGAGGGATTCTTAGCCATAGCAATTGCTGATTTACTATCAGAAAAAATCTCAGTAGACTCCTTTTGCTCGTAACTAAAATCTGCAAGTAGTTTCCGGAGCCATAAAGCTTGTCGTGCTGCTAAACTTGCTGATGTATACTCCACCTCAGACGTTGACAGAGCTACTGTCTCCTGCTTCTTTGAACTCTATGTCACTGCTCCAGAACCAAAGCTAAAACAACTACCAGAAGTGCTTTTTCGATCGTCCAAACAGTCTACATAATCACTATCTGTATAGCCAACCAATATGAAATTTGATACTTTAGAATACCAAATACTAAAGTCTGTTGTTCCAGCAACATAGCGAAGAATTTTTTTTGCAGCACCTAAATGTTGCTTTGTCGGACTCTGCAAAAATGTGGACACAACACTAACAGAAAAAGCAATGTCAGGTCTAATGTGCGTTAGATAATTTAAGCCACCAACTAGACTTCTGAACAATATCAGATTTTCTTTCTCAGTTCCATCTGTACGCTGCAACTTCTCATTGATATTCATAGGTGTAACTGCTGGTTCACAATTCATAATATGAAATTTTTCCAAAAAATCCTCTATATATTTCTTTTGAGAAATAAAAATTCCATCTTTATCTTGGATTACTTCAAGCCCCAAAATGTATTTCAGTAAACCCAAATCAGTCATCTCAAAGTTTCTCATCATACTGGGCTTGAAATCATCAACTAAAGACTTTGAGGAACCAAAATAAATCATATCATCAACATAGAGACAAACTACCAAAAATTCTCCATTACCTTGCTTCTTTAAGTACAATGTGGGTTCATTTTCACTTCTCGTGACTCCGCTATTTTGAAAGGATGAATCAATTTTGCTGTACCACACACGCGGAGCTTGCTTTAGCCCGTAAAGAGCTTTTCTTAGCTTGTAGACTTTGTTCTCATTGCCATTAATAACAAAGCCCTGAGGTTGTGAAACATAAACCTCTTCTTCTAGATCTCCATTCAAAAAGGCAGACTTCACATCAAATTGATACACGGGCAAACACAATTGCGCAGCCAAAGCCAAAACAACTCTCACTGTTTCAAATCGTGCAATAGGAGAAAAAGTTTCTTCAAAATCTATACCTTGTTGTTGTGAATATCCTTTTGCCACTAGACGAGCTTTATGCTTTTGAATGCTCCCATCTGCATTGCACTTTGTTCGAAATACCCACTTGAGCCCTATCAAGTTCCATCCTTCAGGTGAATTAACTAACTCCCACGTAGAATTTCTTTCAATTGCTTGCATTTCTTCTACCATAACATTCTTCCATTCAGATTGCTCTGCCGCTTCTGCATAACAAACAGGATCTGAAACAAGCAAAGCAAATTGACAAGAAGTATTTACATTGTTAGGATATCTGGGATTTGGTTTCTTTTCTCTTGTTGATCGTCTTAGTGGAACTGGCGCATCAGAAGACTCGTCAAGTGCTGCAGTTGTTGTTGGTGCACTAGGCAAGTTTCCAGGAGTAGGATCTTCTGCTGCAAGTTATTCATCAGTAGATAATTGGAGATTTGATCTCAAATTCCTATAATTAAAGTTCCAAGAGGCATCCTCATTAAACACAACATTTCTACTTATGATCACTTTGCCACTTATGGGATTACATAGACGATATGCTTCGGATTGAAGACTATAGCCAACAAAAATACATTTTTCAGATCTTTCATCAAGCTTTGAATGAAAATTAACCAAAGCATATGCTATACAACCAAAAATTCTTAAGTGGCTTACCCGTGGCTTCTTACCATTCCAAGCTTCAAGAGGTGTCATGTTCCAAACAGCTTTTGTTGGAGAGATATTCAAAAGATAAACAGTGGTTGCAACAACTTCTCCCCAAAAATAATCTGGTAGACCCTTTGCTTTAAGTGAGCTTCTAGCCATTTCCACTACCGTCTGGTTCTTTCGTTCGGCCACACCATTCTGCTCCGGTGTGTATGGTGTTGTAAGTTCCCTGCGAATTCCATTCTCATCACAAAAGACATTAAATTCTTTAGACAAGAATTCACCACCTCTATCGGTACAGAGTGATTTTATCTTCTTGCCACTTTGATTCTCTACTAATGTTTTAAATTTCTTAAAATTCTCAAAGGTTTCTGATTTGAATTTCAAGAAATAAACCCAGCTAAAACGTCTGTAATCATTAGTAAACATAAAAAAATACCGACTTTCACCGAGGGATTCCGTTTTCATTGGCCCACACAAGTCAGCATGCACAAGTTCAAGACAAGTTGTAGCCTTCCATGATTTTCCTACCGGAACTGATTTCCTAGCTTGCTTCCCATAAATACATCCTTCACACAAGTCAAGTTCATTGATTTTTGGCAAGCCAATAACCATATCTTTTTGAACCAAAAGTTTCAACCCATTAACATTCAAATGCCCATAACGTAAGTGCCACAGATTAGTCTCATTCTTTCCTTTGACAACTAAGGCAATATTTTCAACACTTGAAATATCAAGGGGAAACATTTTATTTTTAGTCATAGATACATGATCTATGGTGCGTCCAGATTTCTTATCTTTAATATCACATGCTTGATCATCAAACACAACTGAGTACCCACTAGTCATCAATTGGCCAACACTTAACAGGTTGTGACCCAAAGTGGGAACATATTGCACGTCATATAAAAGTTTCACATTACCTTGGACAGTTTTAATCTCAACAATACCTTTCCCTTCAACGTGCACTTGTTTGTCATCTCCTAGCCGCACCTTGCTTTTCTGTGACTCATCAAGATCTCTAAATAGAGACTTCGAACTTGACATGTGATTGGAGTATCCTCTATCAATGAACCACACAGCATTCACACTTTCAGTTATTTGGGAATGAGTCATAAACATATTACTTTCTTCTTCCACATTTTGAGTGAAATTGGCTTCCTTCTGCTCGTCTTTCTGCTTCGTCCAGCAATCGACTTCTTTATGGCCAAATATCTTGCAGTATCGGCATTGTATTGTGCTCTTGTATTGACGTGATTCACCAACTTGGTTTCTACCTCTGCCACCACCACGACCTCATCCACGAATATTGCCTCTGCCATGTCCCCTACCTGCCGAGTTTTCTGTTTTTCCTTTGTAAGAGAACTCACCCTTTACCTGGAATGGCTTCTCTTGAACTCTCTCACGGGACCTATTTAGCCTATCTTCATGAGCTAGCAAGGAACTCATTAATTTATCAAAAGAATAAGTAGATAGGTCCTTAGATTCTTCAATTACAGTAACAACATGCTCAAATTTGGTGGTTAAGCTTCTCAATACTTTAGACACAACAATTTGACTATCAATTTTTTCACCATAGGACCTCATCCTATTAACAATAGCAGATGTTCTAGACAAATAATCTTGCACAGATTCATTTTCGTTCATGAACAATGTTTCAAAATCACGTCGGAGAGTTTGTAATTTGACAGCAATTACCTTGTCATCACCAAAGTACTCTTGTTTCAGGATCTCCCATGCCTGTTTGGAGGTTTCCGTTGTTGATATGCGAGGAAAAATATCAGCATGAAGAGCTTGTTGGATCATGAAAAGAGCTTTCGAGTCTCTTTTTCAATGTTCTCTCAGTTGGTTTGCATTCCCTTCTGGAATTCCAGTCTCAACTACATCCCACAATTCTTGAGATTTGAAAAGAATCTTCATCTTAAGACTCCAAAACTGATAATTCTCCCTTCTGAAAATTGGAATCATGGGCTGCGACGATGCTGTTGTACCGTTCCCTACCATGGAAATTTTCTGCTTTCTTCAAAAAGATCTCACAATATTTCACTCTTTTTTTTTCTTCTTACTTTACCAATCCCTGTTTGAGGAAATGGTGGATTCTAACCTGGATTTAAGCTGCTCTGATACCAAAATTGTTGGCACAAGAGATGAACAAAGATAATACAATAATAAGAAAAGCAGAGAGAAACTTGAGTATATCATCATTCTCAGAAAACTAGCATACATGATTATAAATAGCACTTGGAAAACAACAAACTCAGAGAGTAAATAGGGCACTATCCCATGACCTGCTAATTGACTAACCGCAACTAAATTAGGACTCCTAATGCTAATAAGCTGAATACGTAAAAGGCTCCTAAAAATACTGACAGTAACTTAGTGACTTTTGAATCAGTCAAATAACAGCTACCATGTTTTAAAAGCTTTTCTTTATATTGCATTTACGTTACTGCTTTATATTGAAATGAGTTCAGTTCAGTTGAGGTGATACCAGGTATGTTCTTTTAGTTCCTTTCAAGCTTATGTCTTATTTTAGTTTTCCTCTCGCATACTTGTACATTGAATGTACTGATGCCATTTGGCCTGCATCATTTTATGATACAGATACAGGTAACCAGGATCAACATCCAGTGCATTGTTGATTCTAGTTGAGCTCCAAAGTTATTGGTGAACCTCTTTGCTTCCGGATGATCCCTTTTATTGCTTTCAGTATTTAGTTCATTAGGATGTTGTGGGTCTTGTCCCAATATCTATCACAGTTATTAGATGCTTCATAGATAGTCAGTTAGTTAGTTCATTTGTTATTATTTTATTATTGGCTTTTGTTTTGAGACTTGAGTCGTCATCTTGGCTAGTTTGAATGTTCTTTTAAGACATTCTAAGATTATTTCACAAGTTCCTTAATTGAGACTATATCTTGTGTTTAAGTCGTCCGCTGAGTAAGTAAGCCAGACCAAGGGTTCGCTTGGTGCAACAATGGTTCTTGAGTGCCAGTCTCGCCCAGGGTGTAGGCTCGGGGCATGACAAACTTGGTATCAGAGCACAGAGTTCAAGAGTCCTAGGGAGTCTATGAAGCTGTGTCTGAAGAGTCCTAATTATCGGTGTGAAGCGCCCCACATCTATAATTATGAGGCTGCAACATCTAGGAACTATCTCACTTCTTTCATAGTCATTTTGTGCGATAGAGTTCATCTCTATACAATTTTTTTCTAACTCGTGCTTGCGCATAACCGATTGTGAGTTAGGCTTTGTTTGAGGAGGCCTTCTTGCGGTGTTTCTCTACCCGAGATCTGAGAAAATTAAAGGTACAAGAGTTCCTTACTCTTAAGCAGGATTCTTTGAGCGTTCATGAGTACAATCTGAAGTTCAAACAACTTTCCCGTTATGCTCCGGAGATGGTTGCTGACATGAGGAGTAGGATGATAAATTTATTCATTGTTGGGTTGTCTCGTTTGTCAAGCAAGGAAGGCAAGGCAGTTATGCTGATAGGGGATATAGACATAGCAAGGCTAATGATCCATGTGCAACAAGTTGAGGAGGACAAGTTGAGGGATAGAGAAGAGTTTTAAGAATAAGAGGGCTAAGATATCAGGGAATGAGTCCGGGCAGTAGAAGGGTAATGCAAACCGGTCTTCCTTCCAACAGAAACAAAAGGGACCTGCTCCATCATCTGCTAGTGCACCTGTACCAAAGAACAAAGGTGAGTACAATAGTCAGAATTTTAGAGCTAAACCTGCCTATTCTCATATGGCACAAGGGGGTAGTAAGCTTCATGCATGTGCTAAGTTTGGTAGGAACCACTCAGGGATGTGTCGTGATGGCTCCACTAGTTGCTTCAAGTGCGGCCAGAATGGTCATTTTATGTGAGAGTGCCTAAAGAACAAGCAGGGTAACTGTAATAAGGGCAATAGAGCCCAGTCTTCATCAGTTTCTTCACTAGATAAAGATGCATCTATAGGAGCTACTTCAGGGGGCAGGCTGAGGAGGAAACCATATTTATGCTATCACAAGTTTCCAAGAGCAAGAGGATTCGCCAGATGTTGTCACTGTTATGATCCAAGTCTTTAACTTTAATGTTTATCCTTTGTAACTCCGTATGGTACGATGAATTTTGATATTCTTCTTGAAAAACGTAGTGAACCCTTCAGTGTTTCTACACCTGTTGGTGAGTCTATTCTAGCAGAGAGAGTCTATCGTGGTTGTACTATTTTCATCAATCACAAGAGCACCATGGGTGATTTAGTTGAGTTAGACATGGTAGATTTTGATGTTATTCTTGGTATGGACTGACTTCATGCCTGTTATGCCTCAGTTGATTGTAGAACTCGAGTTGTCAAGTTTCAGTTTCTAAATGAGCCCGTCTTAGAGTGGAAAAGTAGTTCAACAGTGCCTAAGGGTCATTTTATTTCATATCTTAAGGCAATAAATTTTGTTTTCAAGGGGTGTGTCTATCACTTAGTCTGAGTTAATGACTCTAGTGTTGAAATACCTCATATTCAGTCAGTTCCAGTGGTAAAAGAGTTTCCAGAAGTCTTTAAAGATGATCTTTCCGGAGTCCCTTCTGAGAGAGAAATATACTTCGATATAGATGTTCTTCCTGATACTCGTCCTATATCTATTCCGCCATGTAGGATGGCACCAACAGAGTTAAAAGAGCTTAAAGATCAGTTGAAAGATTACCTAGAGAAAGGTTTTATTCGACCAAGTATCTCACCTTGGGGAGCTTCAGTCTTGTTTGTGAGGTAGAAAGATGGTTCCCTTAGGATGTGTATAGATTACCGTCAGTTGAACAAGGTTACCATCAATAATAAGTATTCTCTTCTGAGAATTGATGATCTGTTCGATCAACTTCAGGGTGTCACTTGTTTCTCTAAGATAGACGTCAAATCTGGCTACCATCAGTTAAGAGTAAGGGAATGTGATATTTCAAAGACAACTTTCAGGACCCGTTATGGTCATTATGAGTTTCTGGTCATGTCATTCGGTTTAACTAATGCGCCTGCAACGTTCATGGACCTTATGAATATATTCAAGCCTTATTTAGATATGTTTGTTATCGTATTCATTGATGACATACTAATCTATTCGAGGAATGAGGAAGATCATGCTAGTCATCTCAGAATAGTTCTCCAAACTCTAAAACATAGAGAGTTGTATGCTAAGTTCTCTAAGTGTGAGTTCTGGCTTGAGTCTGTGGCATTCTTAGGCCACATTGTTTCCGGTGATGGGATTAGAGTTGATACTCAGAAAATAGAGGCGATGCAGAATTGGCCTAGACACATATCTCCGGCTAATATTATGAGTTTCTTTGATTTGGCTGGCTATTATAGAAGGTTCGTAGTGGGGTCCTCATTTATTTTGTCCCCTTTGACCAAGTTGATGCAGAAAACACTGAAGTTTCAATGGTCTGAAGCTTGTGAGAAAAGTTTTGAGGAATTGAAAAAAAGTTGACTATTGCCCCATAATTGACCTTAATAGAAGGTACGCAAGGCTTTGTGGTATATTGTGATGCGTCCAAAGTTGGTTTGGATTATGTGTTAATGCAAAATGGCAAAGTTATAGCTTATGCCTCCAGACAGTTGAGGAATTACCCAACCCATGATCTAAAGTTGACTGCCGTAGTATTAGCTTTGAAAATATGGCGGCATTATCTTTATGATGTTCATGTGGATGTGTTCACCGATCACAATAGTCTTTAGTATGTGTTTAGTCAGAAAGAGCTTAATCTCAAACAGAGAAGGTGGTTAGAGTTACTCAAGGATTATGACATGAGTATTCTATATCACCCAGGTAAAGCTAATGTTGTTGCAGATGCCTTGAGCAGGTTGTCTATGGGTAGTACTGCCCATTTTGAGGAAGATAAGAAAGAGCTAGTAAGAGATGTGCATAGACTTGCACGATTAAGAGTTCGACTAATGGATTCCACAGAAGGAGGAATAGTGGTGATGAATGGGGCTGAATCATCATTAGTGTCAGAAGTCAAAGAGTAGCAAGACCAAGACCCTATTTTGCTTGAATTGAAGACAAATGTTCATAAGCAAAAAGTATTGGCTTTTGAACAAGGGGGAGATCGTGTATTGAGGTATCAAGGTAGATTCTGTGTACCAAGGGTGGATGAACTCTAAGAGAGGATCATGGATGAAGCTCATAGCTCTAGATATTCTATCCAGGGTTCTACAAAGATGTATCATCATTTGAGAGAAGTTTATTGGTGGAGTAGTATCAAGAAGGGCATTGGAAAGTTTTTTGCTAAGTGTCCGAACTGTCAACAAGTTAAATTAGAGAACCAAAGGCCCGTTGGTATGGCTCAAAATATAGAACTTCTGGAATGGAAGTAGGAGATGATCAATCTGGACTTCATTACTAGGTTGCCACGATCTCGCAGGCAACATGATTCTATTTGGGTGATTGTTGATTGAATGACAAAATCATCCCACTTTTTGCCGGTAATGACTACCCATTGAGCAGAGGGCTATGCCAAGTTATACATTCGAGAGGTAGTAAGACTTCATGGAGTTTCGGTTTCCATTATTTCAGATAGCGGTGCACAATTTTGGAAGTCATTTCAGAAAGGCTTGGGTTCAAAGGTGAACTTGAGTACTGCTTTTCATCCTCAGACTGATGGTCAAGCAGAACGTACTATTCAGACTTTAGAAGATATGTTGAGAACCTGTGTGATTGATTTCAAGGGTAATTGGGATGATCACCTACCTCTCATCAAGTTTGCTTACAATAATAGTTACCACTCTAGCATCTAGATGGCTCCTTTTGAAGCTCTTTATGGGAGAAGATATAGATCTCATATTGGATGGTTTGAATTTGGCGAAGCTGGGTTGATAGGACCAGACTTAGTTCATCAAGTGATTGAGAAAGTGAAAGTCATCAAAGAGAGGTTGAAAATAGCGCAGAGTCGTCAGAAATCCTACACAGATGTTAGGAGAGGAGCCTTAATGTAACACCCCGAAAATGCTAACAAGAGTCGCATGTCGATAAACCACCGCTTAATTATTACAATATGTTTAATTCTCATTTTGGAAACTTGAAATAATGTTATATTTGCAACCTTGCTTAAAATAATTGTCATCGTAATTTAATGTATTGTATGGGGGTATTTGCGTAATGTTTTAATTAGAAATATGTATAGCTTTAAAATGAGGTGAAGGATATATATATAGGTGTATATGTATGCATTTGGGCAGCACATAAGTATTTGGGCAGCCAACTTTTATGGACAGTTGTGTATATGATAAGCACCTCTTGTGTTACTATATTTTGACACCTCCTCTTAGGAAATTCGTCTCA
>JAJOOI010015626.1:0-24756 GCA_029582585.1 Solanum bukasovii | reverse complement strand
AACTTTGTTTTAAGACTTAAGCTTTGAAGTTGAGTAAAGAGTAAGAGTAAAGTTCATTTTCTTTAAAATGATATATGGGAACTAAGTATTCCCAAGAGTAAATGTTTTCACATTTAAGAAGAGAGGAAACTGAGATTTCCAAAAGAGTTTTGAGCAAGAAAAGGGAACCTCGATTCCAAGAGAGCTTTTTAAGCTAAGTTTGAGCAATTATGTCAAACCAGAGAAGAAGTTGTTTTTAAAAAGACATATGAGCTAAGTATATTTTGGGAGTAGTATTGAGCACCGATATGGGGACGCGAGTTCATATTAACTGAAGCCCCCATAAACCATGTAGCCATCATGGGCAGAAAAAGGATCATACTTTTTAGATGATTCCTAAGTGCTTTTTAGCATAGACTAGTGGATCAACTTAGTAGTTCAGGTTCTATACCGATGGCAAGGTATAGGACGGTCTCTGGCAACGTGAGGTAAAACGGTGTACCATCACTTAGGCTCATAGTGGTGGTTGTCGGTCAGAGAAACTCCCATAGAAGTTATTGTATTTTTATATACATCAGTTAATTGTATTTTCATATATAAATTAGAGTTATGTTGTATCCTTGTTATATACACAGAGTTGACATGATATTTTTAAATAACTTTTCTTTATATTGCACTTGTTTTAAACTGCTTTATATTGAAATAAGTTCAGTTAAGTATCAGGAGTTGAGTATTTCAAGTTGAGTACCTTAAGTTGAGTATCTTGAATTGATATGTGCTTCATTGAGTCGAGCATCATATCTTTGAAGTTGAGTATCTAATCTTTGAGTTGAGTATCTAATCTCTGAGTTGAGTATCTTATCCTTGAGTACTTCTGAGTTGAGTAAGTTTGAGAAGAGGTAAGTATGTTTCCTTTTTATCAAGTTTCAAGCTTATGTTTATATTTTAGAATTCCTCTTACATGCTCGTACATTCCACGTACTGAGTCATTTGCTCTGCATCTTCTCATGATGCAGACACAGGTATTCAGGATCATCAACAGGAGTTTCGTTGATACATCCGAGAGCTCGAGTTAGCTATGGTAAGCCTCCTTACTTCCGGAGGATTTCATTTACTTTTCAGTTCAGTCAGGATGTCGTGGGTCTTGTCCCGACTTCCTCGTTATCAGTTAGAGGCTTTAAAGATAGTCAGTATAGTTGAGAAGTCTGTATTATTCATTTATTTTATTAAATGTTTTAAAGACTTAAGTTGCCTATTTTATGGCGAGTTGAATATATTATGTTATTCTAAGTTGTTCATTTGAGTTGAAGTTTTGAAAAGTTGAGTTTATAGAATTTTATTCAGTTTTAAGCTTTTGCATGCTTAAGTTAGTCTTCCACTTGTAGTCAGCCAGGATGAGGGTTCGCTTGGGGACCAGCGATGGTTCTTGAGTGCCGACCACGTCCAGGTTATAGACTCGGATTGTGACAATATATAAGATGAAAGTTTTATTTTTAAGAATGAATAATTCAAACTTGCAAAGAAAATATTAAAAAAACAAAACAAAAAAAAAGTAAAGGATATTTTTTAAAACAAATAACTTGTTCTTAAAATTTATGCAATACATATTATTTTGTATACAACAAATCAAACACTTAATAAAAATAATTTCAGCATAACTTATCGCATTATAACGAATCCCAACATAACATATTCCATCGTAACTAATCACATCATAACTTGAATTCAAACCAAATGACTCCTAAATCTCTCTCTCTCTCTCTCTCTCTCTCTCTCTATATATATATATATATATATATATATAAAGCTGAATGTAAAAACGGTGATGTGACACCTCTTAGAAGCCAGGATTCCTATTTATCTATATCTCAAATATTTAAAAAAAATTCTCATACGAAATACAATATGCTTTATTATATTATATTTAATGTGTATAGCATTAATTGCATCGCCGTAATGGAAAGACAATTATCCTTCATAGAAAATAAAGGTTTCATTACAAATCGGTATAATGGAAAGAAAATTATCCTTCATGGAAAATAAAGGTTTAATTACAGTTTAATTATAATAAAGGAAAGAGAAATATATACAGTAGTTGAGAATTGAAAGAGAATTACGGTTTCAGAAAAATATTATTCTACTATCCTAATTCAAAACTTTTGCTCTTCTCTATGATATATTAAAGGGGAACTTTCACATATAGCCACTCAAAAATAGCTCAATTACTCTCCATAGCTATAGTTTGATAATTACAATTCATAGCTACATGTTATATGGAGGAGAGAGGCGAGCGAGACTGGAAGAGAGAGGAGAGAGGCGAGAGAGAGGGGGCAAAGAGTGGGAGAAAGGTGAATTGTATATGTATATAGGTTAGATAATTATATATTATGCATATGTATTTGTATATATGGCAAGTGAGATTGGGAGAGGGAGGAGAGAGGCGAGCGAGAGAGGGCAGCGAGTAGGAGAGAGGTGAATTGTATATGTATATAGGTTAGATAATTGTATATTATACATATGCATTTGTATATATGGCAAGCGAGATTGGAAGAGAGAGGAGAGAGGCGAGCGAGATTGGGAGAGGGAGGAGAGAGGCGAGCGAGATTGGGAGAGGGTGGAGAGAGGCGAGCGAGAGGTGAATTGTATATGTATATAGGTTAGATAATTGTATATTATACATATGTATTTGTATATTCTGGCGAATTATACATATACAAACTCGAAGTCAGCCCGTGTAATTAATGTATAATGTTAGTCGTGAGTGGTAATTATAGCAAACTATAGCTATGATGAGTAATTAAGTAGTATAAGTTTGCTTAACCGCGTAAATTTCCCTATATTTAAAAGTATAACTCACCCGATAAAAGACTCTTTGTTTTTCTTTAAATGAATTCTTTAAGTTACAACATTATATTATTAATTCTCTGTTACTTAATTATAGAATTCGAAAAGTTTTGCACTATTAAGATTTAAACACAACTACTCCAATATTAATAGGCCTACAATATGCATTCACCTTCTCATCTTTACATGAAACAAATTTAAACTTTTTGCAAGAAGTAGGATAGAAAAAATGAGGCCAAAAAGATAAGGCCATAATTCAAAATTATTTTGTAAGCTCGAAGCATTAGCACCGAACAGTCTTGTGCACATGTAATAATGTTTGATCAACAATACATTATATAAAAAATATTTCTTGATACATTTCAAAATACCAGGATTTTGCTAAGCGTATAATATTTCATTGATATTCGAGTGTGAGAAGAACAAGAAGGAGGAGGAGGAGGAGAAGAAAGAAGAAAGAAACAGGAATCAGAACTTTTGAAGAAGTTTTTAGCCTTAATCTACAATTAATTTGATTTATTTTTCAATTCCATGTACCTATTTTTCTTCTTGTAGGCTGTCCATCTTTGACCCATTGAAATATTTTAAATTTATCTGAAGAAAAAAGTGACAATATTAAGGAAAATTTTGATATTGGGGGATTTTGCATAAAATTAGGAAATGACAAAATGAGAAATGCAAGGAGTACTAGGAGAGAAAAAAAGCACTATAACAAACAAAGAGAAATAAGGAAAATATAAACATAGAGCTGTCAAGTAAAAAAGTATGAAAAAATGACTCCATGTAATGTCGAAATTAAAGTATAATTTTTAAATAATAATTCATTCATTTCGTTTCATAAATAGTCATCTATAGTTTGTTCCATAAATAGTCATATATAGTTTGTTCCATATATACTCTTCCTAAATTTATAGAGAATAATGATAATTATTTAAATGGAATATTTTTTATAGAAGGCGGGATATTTTGAAATATTACGTGGAGAAATAGAAAGGAAATTAACTCTTATTTAAGAGGAAGTTTTGGGAATTATGGTTGTAATTAGGAAAGGCTCATAATTAACGTGTGAGGATGAAGTAAAAAGAAATAAAAATAGAAAAAAAAAACACATAAAAGAAAAACTAAGAAAAAACTAAGGAATTCCAAAGATTTGAATTTGATTGTATCATTTTTAATTTTTTTTGGTTTTCTATTTTTCATTCTTACTTCATTTTTATATTATAAATTCATATAAAAAAAAATTTAAAAAAATGACTGTATGCAAATACTTAGTTTTTTTGATAAAATAATTTGAATTTTTTTTTGTTATAATTATAAAAAATTAGTCCTTCTTATGCATTCAACCACATAAATTTCGCGATGCTTTCAAAATAACAAAAAGACTTAAACTTGCAATCTTTAGATAAAAATGAAGAAGAATTGACAAACTCATCACAATTCATATTTAATAACTTATGTGCTTTGATTAAAAAAAAAAATCAGCAATCTCTTAGTTATATTAGTCACACTTTTTTTTCTTCCTTAACCATTTCTATTGAGTCTTAGTTTTTTAGTTCTTTATATGGAAGGTATATTTTCCTTTTTACCCCATATTTTTAGCTAATTCTTCGCATTTTATATTTTCTCTATTCATGTGTTGTATTAAAAAGAGTTATTTTTTTAATTATCTTAATTACACTTTTTATTTGGAGTTTTAAAGAAAAATACTTATACAAATGTAAAGATATATGTTCTTTCCTTCTTCTTTTTTTTTGGCTTACATGAGTTTTATAATACACAATTGTTAAGGAATTTAAAGGTGAAATTATTTATGGGAAAGAAATGCTTATATACTATGTATATCGTGAAATATTTTTTAAATAATTCATATTTATGAATTGACTCAAATATATATTTAAAAATTATTTCATAAAAAGATGATATAATTAAATTTAAATATATTTTTACGTTCGCGCGATCAATTTCACTAGTTTCAACAAAATACATGATCATGTAGTGGGTGAAGAATACATAAAGGCGCATACGGTCACAATTATTACCTAACTTAATTATTTGGTTTGTTTTCTCAAATAACATTCGCAGAATTTTAGAAAACATAAGAGATATGAAATGGGCCGTTTATTTTATTTTATAGAGAGCTATTGTATATAAAAAAAAACGAAATTGTTTAAAAATTAAAAGTATAAGTTAGTAGAATCCACTCCAAATCAAAATTATCACTTTATATAGAGATTACACAAACAAAATGACTACGTCTAGCTTCATTAAATTTTTAAATAAAAAAGGATTACCATCTAATACTAATAATTCAAAATTACTTACCCAAAAAAATTAAAGATATGTCAACGAAAATTAACTTCATGACCCTTAGCCCCAATTTAATCGGTTAGAAAATTATTAGCTTAGGGTTGTACATTTCTTCTATATGGCTTTCAAAGTTGATGTGCCTTGTTCATTTGAACTTTCTACAAAAATGTAAATGATTTCTTATAAGAAACGTTTAAACGAAAAAACATGGGCATCACTCTATGTAGAAAGTTTGGGGAGGAGAATGATAATACTCCCTCACATAATGTTTGGGTAATCTCATCATACTCGATGACTTGATTGAGACATTCTTATTTTAATACGCGAAGATGGTGATGAATCGTTCTCATATATTGCCAGAATCTTTTCGATTGTTCTTTTCTACTATGAAAACACCAACTTTCAAGCACTTTCTCCTCTTCCTCAGTTGAAGTATCAATGTGGAAGGGAATATTATTGTATTCTGCTATGTTGAGGATATCATTAAATAATAAAAATGTACTTTCTCTAACAGCTTAAGTTTTTAGATGAGATGATCACACACTTCAATATGGTATTGGAGCAGATAGAGGTCCTAAGGTTGAATCTCACCACCACCCAAAATCAAAAAGAACTTCCAAGTGTTTGGCTTATGAAAAAAAAAATCAAGCCGGCCCGCACGGTAGGGGCGTGTTGAGAATATTATAAAATAATAAAAATATACTTTTTCTAACAACTTAAGCTATAACTTAACCTTTTAGATGAGATTGTCACACACTTTAGTATTCACCAGTGTTTATACAATAAGAATAGCAAAGAAAAGGGAATCTAAGTTACAGTTTATACAATGCCCATGAGTCACAAGAAAACAAAAGTATTTGAAAAGACTTGTGATCTTAACCTTTTCACGTTAAAAAGAAGGATCTGAAATAGCAAAAAAAATAGGAAAAATTACAGAAATCTCACCTTTTAGTATACTTATTACCATTATCCCCTATAAGTTTTACAAATCTCCAAAATTCCTTATTTTCGCGCATCAAATTAATGTATCAGTGCTTATATTATTGTATCTCACGCATCAGATTAATGTATCAACGATTATATTATTGTATCTCGCGCATCAGATTAATGTATCAGAGCTATATAAGTGTTGATATATGCGCGAGATACAATAATATAAGCGCTGATACATTAATCTTGTAACACCTCGACTTTTCAAAACGTCTAAATTAACTCGTATCTTCGTTGAAAGACAAAGAGGGTGAGTAATAAATTAAAAATGATGTGTTATGTGATATTTTAAGTGTTCAAGTGTCGTATCTCAAGTTTTGAAGTTAGGTAAGTGACAAAATAAAAGTTGGCGAAAGTTACCGTAAATTCCTTTTAAAAGATTTGTCTGAAATTTGAGTCAAATGTCTCGGCCGTTTTCTCCCAATCTATTAAGAGTTATGGTTCCCGCGAGCTATGCAATAGAAGGTCTACGTGTCTAGTTTCCAACGCATCAAACCGTTCGTTCATACGACTTCAGAATAGAGAGATAGTCGCATTTTCGTGGGACTGCGCAAGCAGGCACGTGAGGTGGGGCCCTAAGTCGGTGGAATGTTACATATATCTTCTCCTTCGATCTTTTTCTCCATTTTAAGCTAAAAAAACAGAGAAATTAGAGAAACCCATTTCTAGGATCAAGTGAAATATAGATTTTCTCGACTTAAGTCCTTGACGAAAGTTGTTCTACGCGTTGGGCTTGTCATCGCGGTATAATTTGTTTTATCGATTGCGTAGCATATCACACTTCAGTATTGGGACAGCAAGGGTTTGGATATCTTTGAAGGTTTTGAAGCGTATTACGACCTTAAGATCGAGGTAAGACCCTTCTTTCATCGACTCTAGCTTTTATAAGCAGCAAATAGCAATTTGCGACGGAAATACGTATATTTTATCGTATTTTCATGGTATCTTTTATTTTTGTGTGTTGATTATGGTCCTACCTTGTTGTAGTATCGAGGGAATATTGAGTAAAAGTTGTTAGGCCACGTGAATTTAGCGAAAAAGGTATGTTAAGGCTATTCCCTACTTACGACATGTTTCCTTAAAGCTTAGAAGCAATGTATTTGGGTTGTTATCCTTGATATACTTGTAGCCGTGATTGTTGATTGTTGGCTGCTCGAGTTGATATAATCCTCCCTTGTCGGGATTCTTATTCAGTTAGTAGCGTCCCTATGTTGGACACGACTTAGAGGCTATTTGTATAGGTTGCTTATAACTAAATTGCTCGCTTTTAGCGGTTGGATTGTTATTATTGCCGTTGGGGCTATTGTGGTTAGCTGCAGGAATGTGATCTATGCCTAGAAGGGCTATGTTCTGCCTACAGGGCTCTATGGATGCCTAACAGGGCTATGAGTTGCCTACGGGGCAATATTGTGCCTAGAAGGGCTATGAGTTGCCTACAGGGCTATATTGACGCCTAAGAAGGGTATGTGCTTCCTACAGGGCCATGTTGTTGCCTAAGAGGGCTATGAGTTGTCTATAAGCTACGTTGATGCCTAAGATAGATATGTGCTACCTACGGGGCTATATTAATGCCTAAGAGGGCTATGTGACTGCCTACGGGGCTAGGGGACTACTGATAGGGGTATATAGGCTGATTGGAACTTTCCGGGCTTATGGGGGCTTGAGAAGGTGGTCTTGTGTGCTGTTTGTACCTGTCGAGCTTATGGGGGCTTGGTTAGGTTGTTGTTTTATTATTTTTGATAAGTTTAGATTTAGGAGCAAGTCAGTACACTTATCTTATCCTTGATTTATTTATTGGATTATTCCAGTATATCAGGATACCTCATCATAGTCTATTGCCTTTCATACTCTGTACATTATTTTGTACTGACCCCCCATGGCCTTGGGGGCACTGCATTCATGCATGCATGTCCTAACAGACGACTGTGTAGACCTCCTCAGCAGCAGGATTGACTTTTATCTGGTTGGCTAGCCCCTTTCCTCCGGAGCTGCCATAATTGGGAGGTTTGTTAACTTTTGTTGTATATATCTTTATGGGTAGGCTGGGGCCCTGTCCTACCAATCTTTACTACTCTTAGAGGCTTGCAGACTAGTGTGTGGGGTTTATAGCTACGTTATGGCCATGCTGGCCTATGTTGTTGGTTTGCAGAAGCTTGTGAGCTGTTTGATGTATTGTATTGATATATACCTGCTTTTAGTTTTGATATAGATATCATGGTGGCCTCGATGACCCAATCAGGACTTCTGTGCTAGTTGGCTATTTATTTATATGATCTCCTGGGAGTAGTTGTTTCTTTTATAGATCAGTTCACAGGGGCCTTGCCGGCCGATGGCTTAGTTTTAAGCTGAGATATACTTGTTTGATTTCTTGATTGCGTGTGGCTGCCATGCACTAGTAGCAAATGATTCAGCAGGGTTGGCTCGGGCCTGAGTTTTGGCATTAGGAGCCAGTTGCATCCCTCGAGTTTGGGGCGTGACAAATCTAATACGCGAGATACAATAATATAAGCGTTGATACATTAATCTGATGCGCGAGATACAATAATATAAGCGCTGATACACTAATCTGATGCGGGAAAATAAGGGATTTCTGTAATTATTAACTTTTAAGGGATAAATTGTAATTTTTGCCTTAAAAGTATGTGATTTCTGTAATTTGCCCAAAAAAATAAGGACATTACCATTGTTTAAACTTAAGGGGTCATTCGGGGTGAAGGATAACATCAAATAGTCCTTAATTTAAATTATAGTGTCATTTAATTTGTTATTTGGTTGGTATGTTCGAGATATTTTATCTCGGAATTAATAATTAGTATCGGGATAAGTTATTCCTTCCCTTGGGTGGTATAGTAATTCCATAATAACTTATTCCGGGATAAAATAGGTAAAATGACAACCATATCCTTTTATACCCTTCCGCTACCTCATTTTTCACATTCATGTATATTTACATTGTTTTTAATACCATGTATAATTATATTCATAATCTTTACTACTTATTTTTATGATAATTCTTCGTATTTTTCTATTAAAAAGTTATACTATATAAATATAATTTTTATTTATAAATTTATTTGAGTAAGTTTTATGTTTATTTATATTTTTATTTCTCATAATATCTCTTTTACTTTAACAAACTTAAGATGAAAATTTTATTTTTATGCTAAATAAGAAGAAAGTTTTATTTTTAAATTCATACGATATCATCATGGGGTTGCTCACACAAAAATATTTAAACTATATATAAGATGAAAGTTTTATTTTTAAGAATGAATAATTCAAACTTGCAAAGAAAATATTAGAAAAAACAAAACAAAAAAAAGTAAAAGATATTTTTTAAAAACAAACAACTTGTTCTTAAAATTTATGCAATACATATTATTTTGTACACAACAAATCAAACACTCAATAAAAAATAATTTCAGCATAACTCATCGCATTACAACAAATCTCAACATAACATATTACATCGTAACTAATCACTTCATAACTTGAATTCAAACCAAATTAACTAATTTCAACAAAATACACGAACATGTAGTAGGTAAATAAAGAATACATAAAGGTGCATATGGTGATAATTAAATTACCTAACTTAATTATTTGGT
This sequence comes from Solanum bukasovii, assembly GCA_029582585.1. Lineage (NCBI taxonomy): Eukaryota > Viridiplantae > Streptophyta > Magnoliopsida > Solanales > Solanaceae > Solanum > Solanum bukasovii. The sequence continues at coordinate 15,028 of JAJOOI010015626.1, read as the reverse complement.
TTGTTTTCTCAAATAACATTCGCAGAATTTTAGAGAACATAAGAGATATGAGATGGGACGTTTATTTTATTTTATAGAGAGCTATTGTATAATATTATCACAATAATTTCACCTAACTGTTAGAAAACTTAATTTAATTTATTTAAACACTTTTTAATCATTTTAAAATTGGAAAACGGGAAAAATTAAAATGTTAAAAAATTATTTCCTGATCAATAAGGCATATATATATATATATATATATATATATATAATGTTGGGTTGAATAAATAAATTTTAAAAATTATATATATAATGCACGGATAGACCGATGACAAAATATTTTGACCTATGATTCGTGCAACACAAGGTTTGGACTTGTTGCGCGGGTAATTACTTTGACATATAGTAATTAGTAACGTATTTGTCACGTCAATTATCTAAACCAAATTACCAATTCTTTCTCGTAAATTACATCTATAGCCTCCTTAATCATTAATATAACACGCAAATTAAATGTTAGTTAGATGCGCTAGAATATTATTGTTTACCCCAAATATTTTAATTACAAATTATATTTCCACAAGTTTACTTTTTCCCAATCCACTTTAAATTTGGTTTCATACCTATAAAATATAGAAGTCCCCGAAAGTCTACAGCCCAAATATCTTTTAAAAGGAACGTAACTCCCCAAATAGCGTTTTTTTAAAAAAAATAAAAAATAAAAATAGCATACTTTAGGTTAACTATTTTCCTATCAATAACTTTACTATTCGAATTTGAATTCTAAGATTCGTGTAATAGATATACGAATTAAGATTATAGTTAGCTAACTTTATTTGTACAATGTGATTTTTCTAATCATATTTTAAAGACTTTCACATATCAAGTTTTTATTCCTAATGGTCCATACAAATTTGTTTTATATATATATATATATATAAAGTTAATTGTAAATAACAAAATAATAATAATACTATAACTAAAGTTTAAGCAAAATTTTTATTATTATTTTTATCCATTTGTAGAAAGTCTATAAAAAAAATTAAAAATTAGGTATATATTAAGTTGTATTATGCCTAAACCTTAATACTGCATTCAGTTAACGAAGTTTGACAATAGAAATTTATCAAAAAAAAATTAAAAATACAAATATCAACAGAATACAATTATCAACATGACAAATAGTTGATCCAAATCAACACCAAATTACAACATATTTATCATGAAAACATGAAACATATCTCAAGATTTTTCAAAGTTCTTAAATGTTTGGTAGAACCTTGCTAAGGGCTTTCCCTATTTCGAAACGTTTGATTTTATGAAAAGACGTAATTACTTCTTTTAGAAAAACATGTAGATCACTTTATAGTGAAAGATATATATAAACAAAATCACTTTATTAAAAATAATTTATTTTCTACTTTTAAAATCAAAATATATTTGAAAAGATAGAATTCGAATGTCATATTATTATATTACAGATATTGTTTAGATCAAATTACACACACATATATATATAAGAGCGAGAAAATCAACATTGGTTGTGATCAGAGACGGAGCTAGGTGGGGGTTCATGGTTCGGACGAACCCACTAGCTTTTTCGTAGACCCTATATTTGTATTAGAAAATTACATAAATATATGTATATTAACATGTGAATCCCCAAACAAAATTGATTTAGAACCCTCAAACTCCTAAATTTAGCTCCGCCTCTGGACTTGTGATGCACTGGTGGAAATGCTTCACTCTTAACCAGAGATCTCAGGTTCGAGTCCTGGGTATGGAGAAAATCATGTTGGAGCGCAACCCCCAAATGGGCCCTGCAGAGCGCGATCCGGATTTAGTCGGAGATCCAATGTGGGCTCTGAACACCGGGTAGAAAACCAAAGAGAGAGAGATATTTTTTGAAGAGGGATATCCAACAATAATTACTAACTTGTATATTTTCTAACAAAACAATCGAAAAGGTAAAGATATAATTGACGATATAAATGCAAATATGATCTAAAGTTTGATTCTCTATATGATCTAAAGTTGAGGCAAACGGACGTGGGTGGTTTTGTGCAGGATTAAATATGCATCATGTATTATTTTATTTTATCAATTTTCGATTATGATGTTAATTTAACTTGTCGTATTAAAAATTAGATTAAATAGATAATCATCATTATAATAAAAATTATAAGAATATGATTATTTTTAAAAAAAAGAAAAGAGCTGTAAATAATTTAGTAACTATAAAAAATGAAAAAAATAATTAAAATAGCTATCAAAATTTGAAATTTTAAAAAATTGTAAAAAATAAAGGAAAAAAACTAATTAGATAGATAAGCATCAATGTAATTAAAAACAGTTAGAATTTGAATTTATAAGAAACTATAATGATTAAAATAAGTAAAAAACAGTAAAACAACTAAAGTAACTGCAAATTTTGATTTCAAAAAGCTTTAAAAATTTAAAGCGAAAATTAAGATTGAGAATTTTTATAATTTTTAATTTTAATTTTTAAAATTAGCGAAATGGTCTGATGGACCCTTGTACTTGTATGAGTTGTATTGTGAACCCTTCTAGTTATCCATTTGTCATCTAAACCCATGAATCCATCAAGACACAACATTTTAAACCCATTTTTTCCTACTTAACTGTGTGTGTATCACAAACGCTTGACACATAATATTTAAAATAATTATAAAATGACACATATGATTATAAAATGACAAGCATATATATATAGCCACTCCATGTCATTCTTTCCCTTTTATCATATTTGATGTATCTGTACTTAGTTTTTCAATTTTTATTTGCCTCTGCCATAGCTATCCATATTCCCACAAATCACAATCTCATTCCATTTCTCTCTCTCATTTTCCTTGCATTTTTTTTCCCAAACCTTTTTTTTTTACCCTCTCTAGAAGCTCCCACCCCTTTTTGCTCCCTTAGTGACTCGAACTCGCAACCTCTTCTACTGTTATGAATGGGCCTAGACCACTATTGGCGAAGAAGCCCAATACCAGATTAAGTGGCTATGTGTGGGATCCGGGTTGATAAATAGTCTTTTGAGAGCAAAATGGGTTTATGTGAATTATGATTATGCTTAGGCAAACACTATGCTTCTCATCCCCAATTCTCTCTTAGTTCCCTCATCCCTTCTTCTTTATAGTTACTGTTATTGTTCGTGTTTTTTCATATTGTAATTGCTTATTTTCGTATGAATCAAAGCTTATTGGTTTGTTCTCTCTGTTGTTTGTTATTGAATTGAGAAAATCACTACAACCATTTTAGTGTTTGTTACATTGGTGCTTTCATTGCTCGTACTCCATGGCTGAAGGCTACCTCAAATTTTCTTGCCATACCCCAGCCGCAATTATGTTAGATCGCTTCAACGGTGTTTCCGATCAGCGTTACTTCAATTTTTATGGCTTTTCTAAGGATATGTGGCTATCTCTTCCTTACCTTTATTTTGACAGGGAAGCACTCGCCTGGTTTAATTGGTTGTATCGCAATAAGCAATTCTATGACTAGAAGCATTTCACTGATAAATTGGCTTGCCATTACCGCCAACAAATTGTTACAGAACTTGAATTGCCTTCTGTTACTGATCTATTACTACAAATGGATGTGAATTTCACTCATATGCGTCATCACTTGGATAACATTCAGAATACTTTATCGGCTTGCTCCCAAAAGTTCTCTAACACTCAAGCACGTCCAGATTTGGCAGCATCTTTGGTCGATAAGTGTGACGTAGAAGAGGTCGCCGAACATGAAATTATTTTTGCTTTGAACAAGGTCAACTTAAACACTACAGAGCATAGTGAGGTCCCTTATAAAATGTTAGAACCTCATGTGGAGAAATCGAAGGTACTCCCTAAGTTGTTAAATTCAAGGGGTAGTTCTTCAACCTCTATTCCTTTTCCTTCCTCGGTGATTTCATTTGGTTGTGTTGAGACTTTGGGTCCTATATGTTGGACTCCAAAAATGACTTGGACGACCCAAGAAACTATGCATCCAAGGTGTTCGTTAAAATGCCCGATAAGAATATTGACATGGAAGTCGAATATCCAATGATATATTATTCAGGAAATCATGCATCCTATATGTTCGATGAAATGTTTCAAACAACTTCTGCAGTTAAGGAGGGAGAGTACAGTGACCTTATCATGTTTGATAATAGTCATCTTGCACTACATTGTTTTCTTTCGGCTGGTAGTCACGCCCACCTTATCGGAAGATCTATATTTGATTACTACATGGAATTCGATTATACTAAACTCCTATTATGGCTGTATCAATTTCCACCAGATCAATTCGGGTTTAGCTTTCCATTTGATCTTGGTTCTAGTTTGCTTAGCATATTTCTTGGCGCTGCAAGCTATGATTCACACATGGTTGCAGCTGATTTTAAGGAGTTCATTAGGATATTCACATGTCGTATTGACTCCACTTCCAACGCTCAATGTATTTTGCCTCAATTCCCATTTGATCCTGATGCTAATATATTCATTATAACCCCTGGTGGATGCCTCCAAGTTTCTATATTGCAACGTGAGGTATTTAATTGGGACCCAACATTATGTTCCAAGTCGATGGCTCGAATCAAGTTGACAACAAGGACTAGTGTATTTTCTTGGAGAGAGACACTTCATGTTTTGCTCTTTGTAGTGCCTTATGAACATAAGTCATCAGAAAGTGAATTTGCATTGGCACTAACAATTGAAAGAGATGTTTCAAACACGTGATGAGTCCAAAAATTGGACTCATTTAGGGATATATTTTGATAGAAATTGTGTCCTCAAATGCTTATTTTATCTCAATATCTGATGAAAACCCTTAAGTTTTAGGTATGTGAAACTTTTAGGAAAGCATGGACACTACATCGCAAAAAGGAACGAAAAGGCTGAAAAGAACAAAGAAATGAAGGCATGAGGATCGCTGAGTCCACTTGGCGAGTCGCCGAAGGGTCTCACTTCGCCTTTTGTTCCAGTGTGCTGAGCCTTGAAGAAAAGGATCAAGTCGGCGGAAAAAGGGAGCAGTCGGCGCATCGTCGAGCAGTTCCGCGAAGCAGTACCATACCGCCCAATGGCCCAGAGCACGACTATGCAGAGGGTTGGTACGAGACGGCGATGAACTACACCAAAGGGCGAATCGCCGAGTTGATCAGCGATTCCTACTAATGTCGTCGAATGATCTGCTGCAGCACAGATTTTTGAAAACTATAAATACTCGTTGAGAGTTATAGCTTAGTATCAGATTTTTAGTGTGAAAAAAAATTATTATAATTTTCATAGTACTTTTTATTTTTGCTTTGAGTTTGAGATAGTTTTGAAAACTTGAAGAAGAAGAGGGTTTCATCTCAAAGGATTTGGACTTGGGTCTCTTGATTTCTTCATTCTTGGCCTGTAACAAGACTAAAATCTTCATACCCATTTGAATGCAAGCTTATTTAGGTATAAATTTCTATCTCTTGATGTGTGGCTAAAAACCCCCATTCTTGGGGTGTGATTTAGTGAATATGGGTTAATATTGTTGTTGGGTCTTGCTTGTTGATAGATTAAATGTAGTTTAATAGTGATTTCACCTAGTAGTTGTGGTTGAATTTAATGGGTTTTTAGTTGCAAATACAAGTCCACCCATGTGTTTTCGGCTTACTCGAGAGAGAGGTTGTGAAACCAAAACTGCTAGACTGATGGCCTAAGGAGTGGGTCGACATGAGGTTCAGCCCGAGAGGGTGAGCCCTAGTCCCATATCCTAACACTCAGCTCGAGAGAGTGAGTGTGGTAAGGCGTAGGCTGGTCTTCATGCAGCAAGTGGGTGTCCGAGAGGAACTCATTTGAAACGGGGTAAGTTGCTCGAGAGAGAATTTATTCCCACGTATAGCTTAGCCTAGTCACTATTACTCTATAAATTCTTTATTGAAAGCATGTACCCAATAATTTAGATTAACCCGTATTCTGCTCACATCCCAAGAATCCCCCTCTCATTGTTAGATTTTCTTATTGATTTCGCTAATTTTAGCTTACTTGTGCCAAAAACTCCAAATCGATATTTGACAATGTTTTTAATCGTTAATATCTTTAGCTACGACTAGTTAGAACTAAATTTTATTTTTCTATAAATTCTCAACACCACTCCCTTGGGACGATCTCAACCCTCAGTTGGGTTACTATATTATCGACGATCGTAGACACTTGAATCGGAAGTAGTGTCGTTGGTCACGATAAGCATCAAAATGGCGCCGCTGTCGGGGATTAGTGTTATTTGAGAATTTTTGGATTAGTAAAATTTTTGTTCTTCCTAGTTGTAGTCTACTTGCTTAATTTTTAGTTTTATTTGTTTGTTGTGTGAATATTTCTGAAAGCATGAGTGTTAATGGTAGCAACGGTAGCCAGGTAGGCCACCAAGATGACATCGAAAATCTCAACGATGTCTAAGAGCCCAACATCAATGGCCCCCATCTTATGGGAGGTGTTGGAGCCATCCGTTTACCCCCAGCCGAGGGAAATGCAGTGTTCCACATAACGAACACCATGTTGCAACTCTTGCAACTAAAGGGACTTTTCAGCGGACTGGCTCACGAAGACTCTCACGAGCATCTTTGAAACTTTGTAGATGTGTGCGGATCATTCTCGTTCAAAAACATCTCTCAAAAGTCGATCAGGTTGAGGCTACTCTCCTTCTCGTTGATGGGAGAGGCGTGCAAGTGGCTAGCCGAGCTACCTCGTGAATCCATTACTTCTTGGGAGGAACTGGTAACCGCTTTTCAAGTGTAATTTTTCCCGCCCTTGAAGATGATGTCACTGAGATGCCTAGAAGGAGAACCTCTGCACGAAACTTGGCTGCGATTTAAAAAGTTGGTGCTACAATGCCCAACTCATGGTCTGCCTGATAATGTCTTGCTACAGTACTTCTATGGAAGCCTGGATTCGGTGAATAAAGGTGTCGCTGATCAACTTTCACCTGGAGGCCTAATGCAACAACCGTATGCAGTAGCAGCCCAACTTTTAGATGGCATGACAACCATCAATAGGGCATGGTACACCCGTGAAGACCAAGTCTCCCCTCTCACATTCAAACTATCCAAGGAATAGATGGACAAAGATAATGAGAGAGACCAAAACATGGCCAAGATCATGACACAGCTTGATGTTTTGTCCAAAAATGTCATGGGGGATGGTGCCCGTGGTGTTAATGTTGTGGGGGTCGGGAGTGCAAATCCTGAGGAGGCAAATTTCGAAGCATTGTATAATGAGGAGGTGAACTTTCTAGCCAACCAAGGTGGTGGTTATCATTCAAACTACCCAAGGCAGGGTGGTAACCAAGGTTGGGCTAGAGATAAAGAATAGAAGGATCGAGAATAGAGAGACCGAAATCCTAATTGGAAAGACGGGGAGAAGGACAGATATGTGCCTCCCATGAGCGCCAAAGCCAAAGAACTCGGAGGGTGGTAGATTTGAGGATATGTTGTCGCGTATCCTCAACAAAGTTGAAGGGTCAGACAAAATGCTAAAAGGCATGAAAGAAGATGTTTCTACCCTTAGCCAGACCGTCACCTCCCATTCTGTTTCAATCAAGCAGTTAGAGACCCAAATGGGTCATATTTCGTCTCACCTTAATCCGAGATAGCAAGGGGGTTTGCCTAGTGATACGACGCTAACTAAGGCGTTGTTTGGGAGGCAACCCAAAACCCCTTTAATTGCTTTATTTTTATTATTATCAGTACTTATTTCTTGGTAAAATAATGGTGTGTTGTTTGTACATGTTAAAGTATAAGAAGTGTTTGAAAAGGTGAAGGATGGCAAGCAATAGATCCAGTTGGCGAGTCGCCGAAGGGGTCGGCGAATCCGGTCTTGTTCGCCATTTGACTCAAGACATCGTCAACATTAGAGTCTGTAAAACTCGGTGAGATTTGGAAACCATTGGCGAATCGCCGACCATATCGGCGGCAACAATGGAAACCGCCGTTTGGACCTTCACGATGACTGAAGATCCTGTAAAACTCGGCAAGTCAAGTGCTCACTCAGCGAATCGCCAAGAGGTTTGGCGATTGGAACTAATGTCGCCGAGTGGGCGAGAACTGGACAGTTTTTACAATCCAAAGGTTTAAAAGTTTCAACTTCATTCACTTTACCTCACTTTTTATCTGCCCAAACTAACACTTGCACTCTATTTTCAATATCCCTACACTTTTAGAGTATTTTAGTTGTTGATTTGTGTTTGAAAATTGGATTACATTGCTGCCTAACGACTCAACTACATTTTAGTCAACACAAAAGGTTGGTTCCCAAACTCTAAGTTCTTTCTATTGATTTTGGACTTAATGCAATGATATTACCCTATTGATTTGTTCTGGGTTTCTCTGGTAGGATTAGAATACTTGTCTGCCTCTTAGATCTGCAAATTTTTGCCTGTACTAAGTCAAATGGGTAATCCCTGAAGGTTGCGTTTTTAAATTGGCTTAAAATTTGTGGGTTGAGCATGATTGTCACTAGGTCTAAGCCTAATTTGAGTTGTGCACCTTAATTGTGTTTTCGGGGGCCGCAGGGTTGAATTCGGGAAAGTGGGTCACAAGTAGGCTTGTTGGGTCATTCGGCGATCTGTGATGAGCTCACCGAACAACTTAGCGATTCGCCCAAGCGTCCCATCTCACCCTTATTATCATGCGTTATCTGATATGGCAGCTGAAACTTTCGGCGAGAATCCCTTTGTTCGCTGAAGGTTTTCGGCGATTCGCTGAATGGATTGCTAAATCTCCTTACATTTCTAACTTTATCTCAAGGCTTTACAGACATGGCCAGACCAAAAGTCACGGGAGGAAATGTGCCACCACGACATATAAGGGCACAAAACTCAATATGAGATGTTGGGACGACAGATCATCCCAAAGCAAGGAGCGAAAACAAGAAAGCTAGTTCCAGTAGGAGGATTCCCATTGACCTTAATGTCCCTTTGTGGGCTCGAGGGTTCATTAGTGTGATACATGCCTTTGGAGCAGCTCACGATCTGGACAATATGGCTAAAGCTAATATCGATGCAGCAACTAAGGCAAACACAGACAATGAAAACCAGAGTCGAAATGACAACACCCCTGGCACTGATGTCCAGACAGATGGAGCGACTGTATAGACAACATTTCTACTTCCCTTTCTGTCTTTCTTTATTTTTAAAGTCTGGATATTCTGTTAATTGCATTTAAGGACAATTGCTTTTATTTGTGGTGGGGTGAGGCCCACATTTTGTGTGCTATTTGTGACTCGTGTTTTTGCTTATGTATTTGGGCTTTGAGCTATCATTGTGTTTTATCTGTTTTTGTGGACGTTTGAGCTTATGGCTCCATTCTTGTTTTAAATTGTAAAATAATTTTGACCCTTCCGAATTTTTTTAAAATTTTCGAACATTTTTGCCACCCCTCGTGTGTTGAATGTGGCTGTTCTTTTGCAAAAAATTGAGTCTCGGTTCCAATCAATACCGATGACTTGAATAGTGCTCTCAATCGAATGAACATGAATGCGCGGCTAAGATGAGGACAAATGAAGTTGCATAGACAATATGTGAACTCGTTGCATCTCATTATGACTAGCCTTGTATCAAATTGATTCTCTTGTGATGATCATTGCACACTAGCGAAAGTGTGGAGTCTTGTTTAACTTATAGTGTCAATGCCTAGTGTGATGAGCTTACCTGTGAACTATGCATGATAGATCCTAGAATTTGCCCCGTTGGGATCAACTAAGTGAATCTTTCTCTTGATATGATAGGCAACTTCTACGAGTGTGAGCCAATTTGACTTATACCTTTTTTGTGACCTACCTTGTGAGTGTGTGATTCTCTCTTGAACACCCCTTGAGCCTTACCTTTCTTTGGAAGAAACTTGATGAAAACTAGACCTTTCTTGATCCATCACTCATAATCCTCATGAAGTTGTGGTTAGTTTGAATAGCCAACTTAGGCCAAAAGCCTAAGTTGGGGGTGTGGTGAAAAGACAAGGCAAATCAAGAAGTGCAAGAAAGTCTCTCTTACCCATGGTTTTGAGGAAAATGGAACCCCTCCATAAAAAAAAGACATAAAAGAAAAAGAAAAAGAATGAAAAAGAAAGTTGTGGAATAAAGTACAAAAGAAGTGGGGTTTCCAAGCATACCATGGAAAGTGAATAAAAGGATGACTTATGAGCACTAATGAAAATGATGAAAGGGAAAGGAAAGGAAGTGCTATGAGCATCACATTTCATGAGGATGAAAGTCACTGAGCCTAAATGACCATACCTTTGCACTCTGCCTCATTACAAGCCTTGAAAAGACCTTTTTGATCTTGAGTGAGCTGAAACAAATGTTGAGTGGAAAATACGGGTAAACCTATGGGTGAAAGCATGCATTATGTTCTTCTTTGTGAGTGTGAGTGTTTGATCTGATGTGAGGGCATTTGAACACTATAGTTGAGCTTGAACTTGCATTTGAAGCAAGTATTGTGAGCATGAGAATCTTTGGTAATGGTGTGTCACAACTTGAATCTTTGAGTACACAATTGATCCTTGCATAAGTAAATTGAGTCTTGTTGTGTGCATTCATGATTGAGTCTTGTGTAGCACTGTTTGAGACACTCTTTTTGAACGACTGAACTTGAGTTTGCTTGAGGACAAGCAAAAGTTTAAGTTGGGGGTGTTGATGAGTCCACAAATTGGACTCATTTAGGATAATATTTTAATAGAAATTGTGTCCTCAAATGCTTATTTTATCTCAATATCTGATGAAAACCCTTAAGTTTCAGGTATGTGAAGCTTTTAGGAAAGCATGGACACTACATCGCAAAAAGGAACGAAAATGCCGAAAAGAACGAAGAAATGAAGGCCTGAGGATCGCCGAGTCCACTTGGCGAGTCGCCGAAGGGTCTCACTTTGCCTTTTGTTCTAGCGTTTTGAGCCCTGAAGAGAAGGATCAAGTCAGCAGAAAAAGGGAGCAGTCAGCGCATCATCGAGCAGTTCCACGAAGCAGTACCATACCGCCCAATGGCCCAGAGAACGACGATGCAGAGGGTTGGTACGAGACGGCGATGAACTACACCAAAGGACGAATCGCCGAGTTGATCGACGATTCCGACTAATGTCGCCGACTGATCCGCTGTAGCATAGATTTTTGAAAACTATAAATACTCGTTGAGAGTTATAGCTTAGTATCAGATTTTTAGTGTGAAAAACAATTATTATAATTTTCATAGTAATTTTTATTTTTGCTTTGAGTTTGAGAGGGTTTTGAAAACTTGAAGAAGAAGAGGGTTTCATCTCAAAGGATTTGGACTTGGGTCTCTTGATTTCTTCATTCTTGGCCTGTAACAAGACTAAAATCTTCATACCCATTTGAATGCAAGCTCATTTAGGTATAAATTTACATCTCTTGATGTGTGGCTAAAACCCCCATTCTTGGGGTGTGATTTAGCGAATATGGGTTAATATTGTTGTAGGGTCTTGCTTGTTGATAGATTAAATGTAGTTTAATGGTGATTTCACCTAGTAGTTGTGGTTGAATTTAACGGGTTCTTAGTTGCAAATACAAGTCCACCCATGTGTTGTTGTCTTGCTCGAGAGAGAGAGGTCGTAAAACTAAGACAGCTAGACTGATGGTCTAAGGAGTGGGTCGACGTGAGGTTCAGCCCGAGAGGGTGAGCCCTAGTCCCATATCCTAACACTCCTCTCGACAGTGTGAGTGGGGTAAGGCGTAGGTTGGTCTTCATGCGGCAAGTGGGTGTCCGAGAGGAACCCATTTGAAACGGGGTAAGTTGCTCGAGAGAGAATTTATTCCCACGTATAGCTTAGCCTAGTCACTATTACTCTATAAATTCTTTATTGAAAGCATGTACCCAATAATTTAGAATAACCTGTATTCCGGTCACATCCCAAGAATCCCCCTCTCATTGTTTGATTTTCTTGTTGATTTTGCTAATTTTAGCTTACTTGTGACAAAACCCTCAAATTGATATTTGACACTTTTGTGTCCCCCTTTTAATTTACAACATTTTTAATCGTTAATATCTTGAGCTACTACTAGTTAGAACTAAATTTTATTTTTCTATAAATTCTCAACACCACTCCCTTGGGACGATCTCAACCCTCAGTTGGGTTACTATATTATCGACGATCATAGACACTTGAATCGGAAGTAGTGTCGTTGGTCACGATAAGCATCAATACGTTGCAACCACAACTCCTTATAGCACTAAGGTTTTGCCCAATGCGAGGGGTAAATGTAATTTCTCCCTGTTATTCATTCTCTAGAGTGGTCGTGTCAGAAGCAACACTTGATAATTGTGGACTTCTTTATTTCAGTTTGTTGCGCTTAATACTAGCAACTCGACTTCACAGTATTCACAATGTTTTTGCCTAAGATGGTTGAATTTATTCAATTTGGAATGCTTAATGATTATTGGACTGAATATTTTACAAAGCCAACCACTGACGTCTTTGATGATGCACTAGACGTTGCTCCAGATCATGATGTTCTAGATGTTGCTGGCCAAATTCTCAAGAGAAGAAAGTGCACAAATCCTTCATTTGACGAACTTGTTGGACTGCATTTTGAGTCTGTCCAAATTGGTGGTTTCGATTAACTACACTCGGAAAGTGGATACACCATTATGGTGTCAAACCGATGAGACCAATTTAAGAAAATGTGCAGCTTGGGTCTTTGACATATCTATTTATAGGGATAAAACTAGCTTGTTGGTTCCTTTAGCTAAAAAGGAATACATAGAAACAAAGGGCTATATTGCACTAAAAGGGAATACTAAGTTGCTAGTGACTGTTATATCACATGTCTACAATGTTGAGATTGTGTTCTTTGAGTCACTTTGTCTCCTAAACAGTCTCCCTGTTATATGTCAAATTTGGAGCACTGTAATGCTCGTTGGTAATGCTATAAGAGAACTGTCTACTCTTGCTTCTAACCTATTGTTGGTAGTTGGTATAGCTTCCTTCATAGCTCCAATGAGACTTATCACAATGATATCATTTTTGTACTATTCGAACCTTGAGGACAAGGTTCTTATTGGGGTTGAATGTATTGTTATGAATTGGCCTAGACCACTATTGGCGAAGAAGCCCAATACCAGATTAAGTGGCTATTTGTGGGATCCGGGTTCATAAATAGTCTTTTGAGAGCAAAATAGGTTTATGCGAATTATGATTATGCTTAGGCAAAAACTATGCTTCTCATCCTCTGTTCTCTCTTAGTTCCCTCATCCCTTCTTCTTTATAGTTAATGTTATTGTCCGTGTTTTTTTAATATTGTAATTGCTTATTTTCGTATGAATCAAAGCTTATTAGTTTGTTCTCTCTGTTGTTTGTTATTGAATTGAGAAAATCACTACAACCATTTTAGTGTTTGTTACATCTACTCTTTCCATTGAAGAAAAAATGTCGAAATGATTTCTAATTGTTCACAATCTCCTCGGAGCTCGGAGTTGATTTTGGATTCTGTTAGGTTGGAATTAATTAAGTGGTGACTGATGGCGTTGAGGGAGAGTGGGAATCTGCTGGGTGGTCTGGTTGTTTATAATCTCACCAGAAATTAGGGCTGGCGACGTTGTAAAGGTCGAGGTTTATTGGTGGAGTTGGTTTGGGGCTTTTTTTGTTGTTGTTGACTCTCACTTATAGCTGTCGGTTGAAGCTTGTTGGAGATGGTGAGAACGGAAGTAATCTGATCGGAAAAGGTGTGGAGGAGGAGAAGAAGGCACTGAGGTTGTGTTTGGTTTAGGACTGAAACAGGGGTCATTTGGGTGGTGGATAACTGAAACAGAGGGTCAATGCGGAAAATTATTTAAGTTCTTTTGTTGGTTTTGTTTGATTTTCAACTTATCAATGTAGGTTTTTTCAATTTATTTATCATTTAGTCTGGATTTCATCTTCTATTTGTGTCTTTGTTTGATTTTGGGGTTTAGTCGATTACATTGATTTTGTTGATTTTTTTTTGAAATTCTGCTTTGTTTTGTGTGTAACGTTAGTGTAAGATGTTTTTGTAGTAGTGTTATGCCTTCAATGGTGTGTTTTATGATTTCGATTAGATTATAGGATTCTAATAAAAATGAATTTTCATGGTGATGAAGAAGAATACAATAAGATCAACCAATATTGAAGAAAAAAAGTAAGTGAAATGCACGATAAAGAGAGCAATGTAATGACAAGAAAAAATAGGGAAGAAAAATCTGGGGATAGATCAGATCAAAAAAGAAGCCAGAAAAACCTCAATTTTTGTCCAACAATGGTGTTAGATACAAATGAGAAGATGATGACTTTATAAAGCCCTAATGTGACTTTTAGACCCCTTTCCAAGGGTCTTACGCTCCTAATAGACGTGTACCACACGCTTTGTGATATAAGCTGCCACATAGAATGCCAAGTCAAAAATAGTGTTTAAAATGTTGTGTTTCAATGGATTCAGGGGTTTAGATTAGGGGTGTGCAAAACCGAACCAAAAATTGAACCAAACCGCAAACTGAGTCAACTCGGAAAAAAAACCCAACTAGTGGTTTGGTTTGACTTGGTTTGGTTTTGGAAAAAAAAACCCGACTATATTTGGATTGGTTTGGTTTTAACTAAAAAAAATCAATCCGACACCAAACCAACCCGACATTTTATATATAATTTTAAAATTTTATTTTATACATAAAAATATTTGCTTTGATATAATTTTTAAATATTTCTTATACTTTTTCATAGTTTTTATTTTTTAATATATTATTTCAAGTTTGAAACTTAGAATTATGAATGGGCCAATAAAGATTATAATCCACAAATGTTGGTAATTATAATAAAGCTTAAATCAAAATCAAATTAATACTAATGCAAAAAAGAAAATCAATTCAACACTAAGAATGACAATAATATTAAATATTTGTTCTTTAGTTTTACATTGATTTAGACAATTAAAATACATAATCTAATTTTAATTTCCTTTAATATTTAATCATGTAACTAATACTTATTAAACTTAATTTTAGCATGATTTAGTACTTTTAAATTATGATCATTTTCATTATGACTTGTTAATTTGCAATATTTGTT
>JAJOOI010015625.1:0-30708 GCA_029582585.1 Solanum bukasovii | reverse complement strand
TTATCTTTGGTTTCAACTGAGCTGATAATAAACTCAGTTGTCCTTCAAGTGTCTTGATGGCATTTGCATGAGAGTTCACTTTACTGTTCAATGATGAAAAGTCATCTTTCATCCCTTTCAACAAATCATCCGAACCTTCAACTTTGTCAAGTATGCGTGACAACAAGTCATTCACCCAGGGACTGCTTGCATTACCTTTTGATTTTGGTCTTTCACTTGAGTGAGTATGGTTTTCCTGGTAATCATCTTCACTTATCCAATAATCATTTTGCTCGGCCCAATATTGATAGTATCTCATTTGTTCTTCTCCCTTATGATAGTTCCAACCTTGATCTCTGCCTCGCTGTAGAGAGCGTGGGTGGAAACCCTCCTTATATCTCTTGGAGTTCCAACCTTGATTCTCCCCCGACCTTGAGTAACTGGAAGAAGAACCCTCCTCAACTTTAAACACTCCACATGTCTCTTTCATGTGCTCTTGTAGAACTTCCATTTGGGTCAACATCTTCTTAATGTTTTCATCCTTTTCTTTCTCTTTATCAAGTTTTTCTTGCGTTAATCTAAAATGAAATGGAGAGACTTGATCCTCTTTGGTGTACCATGCTTGGTTTATTCTAGTCATGTCATCTAGAAGAAACGAAGCTACCTCAAATGATTCTAACATTATTCCTCCTCGTACCAATTGATCAGCCACTCCTTTATTAACCAAGTCGAGACTCCGGTAGAAATATTGCAGTAACAAATCGTTTGGTAGCCCATGAGTTGGGCATTTAAGTAGGAGCTTCTTGAATCTCACCCACGTTTCATGGATGGGTTCCCCCTTTCGTCGCTTGAAGCTTTGAATTTCGTCTCTAACTTTCATCATCCTTGATGGATGAAAGAATATTTTGTTAAATGCTATAACCATCTCCTCCCATGATGTGATGGAATTGTTTGGTAACTCGGCTAACCACTTATTAGCTTCTCTCGTTAAGGATAGTGGAAATAACCGTAGCCAAGTTGACTCTTGTGACACACTATTGAATGAAAAAAGGCTGCAAACCTCTGTAAAGTTTCTCACATGCTCATGCGGGTCTTCGTGATCTAGTCCTCCATATAGCCCCCTCATTTGGAGAATATGAAGAGTTGTGCTAGTGACTTCAAACATCGCATTCTCATCAGTTTGTGGGATGCAAATTGCACCCATTCCACCCGATTGAGCTGGGTTGTAAACATTTTTGGTGTCGTCTATACCATCTCACTGACCTTCTTGGTTGTTATTCATCTCTTGCTCACTCATGTTCACTTCTACGTAGTCCAACCAGCACTTACACAAAGAAGCCAAAACTAATTCAACTACAACCAACGAATTTGAGAGTGTCAAATCTTCAATCAAAGAATTTTAAGTAACGCTACTCCCTGGCAGCAGTGTCATTTTGATTAACGTATCAAGGCATTTCATCCAATACTAAATGCCAACGATCGTTCGTCAGTATAATAACCCAACTACGTGAGTTGGGGTCGATCACACAGGGAGTAGTACTTTCTTCAAATTCAATAATAAAAGTGCAATGACAACCTCTTCAATCAAACAATTCTTGCACAATTAATGTTCAAATCTCAAATATCAGGTTTTTCCTATCAATCCCAAATTTACACTTGAACACAAACGATCAAATATTAGAGTAAAGCTTGGGGAATTGATCAACCAATTATTGAATCTCAATGAAGTAGATAAACATTAATGCTCATAATGGGATAATTTGTTGTGGGTAGGTCGAACCATAAATAAAGTAACTTTCTCTCGAATAATTAGCTTTTCTATGTTGAATTCTCTCGAACTTCAACACCAATTGAAAGAAGCCCAACTCTTTACCCTCATCAAATCCACTCTTTCGAGCTGAATACGAAGGATGGATCACTTATTTCACTCTCTCGCGCTGAAACCAAGGAAACCCACTACTAAGGATCCTAAGATTGTCACCTTGGTTCCACACCTCTCTCTCGAGCAAGTGCACAACACTGAAATTGATACACGAAGTCATGCAATTCAACCTCAAAACATAGCACAACTTAGACCCATTTCAAATTAACACCATTTTTTTCAACTAACAAACACCCACTAAGTAAATTCAACAATTGGCTTCATGATCAAAATCCCACGTAAAGGGTTTTATCAACTCATCTCAAAAATGAGAGAATCAAAATCAATTATCACTCCCATAGTTGGGTACAAAATGAGAATTATAGATGAAAATCAATTGATAATCTCCTCTCTTTCAAAATCTCTCTCAAAATCTTGCTAAAATCACTCAGTAAACCCTTTGGTAGTGTTTTCTCTCTAAGTAATTCCTTCCTTCTGTTCTAAATGCATTTCTCTTTCTAGACAAAACTAATTTAAACAAGTTTGAATTGTCACTGCTTATGACCACTCGGCGAAGTAAGTCGGGTGTCGCTGACAGATCGGCGAATCACCGATTGTTCTTTATCTCACCTTTAATTTTTGCTTTTTCTTGGTCTGGCTACTGTAACTTTAGGCGATCCAGTTCGGGATCGCCAAATGACTCCACGATTAGCCCTTTGTCCTTCCATCTCGCCTATCAGCACTTGCTTGAATCTTCTTTAGCACTTTTGGCTATCTGGTTGTCCTTCGCCGACTAGATCAGCGATACGCCGAATATAGTTACTGCTTACTAAATTCACCCTAATTATAGCTCTGGCATTCAGTAACTTTAGGCGGTATCTTGGCGGCTTGGCGATTCACCGAATGATATTGTCGATTTGGCGATTCGCCGAATGAAATCATTGATCATCAGGTCTTCATTTCTTCCTTCCTTCAGCTTACCTTATTCCTTTTTGCCCAATAGTGTCCATGCTTTGTCTCTAAATCCAAATATCTGAAACTCAAGGATTTACATCAGTTATTGATACAAAATATTCATTTGAGGACACTAAATTTATCAAAATAAAGCCCTAAAAGAGTCCAAATTGTGGATTCATCAGCGACCAAGATGCGAGACAGGCCACTGAATGAGATGGCCCGATTTCCATTTCCCTGTCTGATAGGGAAATTATGTCGACAAGCGAACATTCCCCCAAACAGGCTGGTTGACAGATGGGGTGAAGCATCCAGACTCACCCAAGTTTCTAAAATCAAAGATGTCGCGAACCATCTCTTTGGTGCGAAATCTGGAGCTGTAGGTACTTTGGCTGTTGTTCCTCACGTACGAATCGACATCCTACAGGCTGATAGAGGTCCAGAATAGGGAGAGTCATCACAGCCTTCCATAACGGCACCACCACCATCAGCTTCCGCCTCATAGGCTCTAGGTACCTATGTCACTATTCCTATGATTTTTCTTGATAAATTGGTTGCAGATCAGCGCCAAACCAAGACCTTGGTCGACCAGATTCTAAACTGGATGCCTCAGCTAATGGAGAGAGATGTGTTAGCTGCGAAGAAAGAGATTAAAGATGAGATGTGGAAGGATCTGGTTTTCTTAAAAGATGGAATGGATGGTTTGGAGAACCTTGTCCAGGATCGATTCCAGGTCGCCGGTTTAGTAGATATTGAAGAGTTCAAAGCACAATTAGCCGAGATACGAACTCATGTTGCTAAATTGGTTGAAAATCCAGTACAAGTTCCCTCTCCGGTCATGCCAGACTCGTTGATGCAATTGCTAAATCAACCACCCTCCACACAAATCACTTGACGAGTTTTGGGGTGAACTACCCAAGAGTAAGTCCGGCAAGAGAAAAAATAAAGCCGGAGAATCTGATGAGGAGATACCTACTGACCTGTCCAGAGAGAGAAGAAGGGAAGAAAATAAAGCCCACAAGGCATCAAGGAAGGCAGCTAGAGAAAAAGAAGCACTTGAGCAACAACAGCGAGATGTCGTGTTAGCTGGAGCATCTGGTAGCGAAGTACCTGCCCCAGTGAATGGTAGCTAGCCTGATCATGTGCTGAGTTCTGAGAGTTCACCCATTGATAAGGGTGCCGACGATGATCCGACTACCGGTGCTTAGAGCGTCGTAGGTATGACCCCTCCTCACAGCCCTGTTTTGTTTTTTCTGTTGACTTTGAGGGCAAAGTCCTTTTTTTGGGGAGGGGGTGGTGAGCAACCTTCCATTCTAAGTTGTTAAATTAATGGAGGTTGACTCTGTGTTTACTGTGAAAAATGGTCTGGTGTTTGTGTTTGTGTTTGTGTTTGAGTGTTGAGCTGTGCATCAGCTAGTTTGTGAAAAAAGGAGGACCTAAATCTGAAATTTGTCTATTAGGATCTTTAGATGACATCTTAGATACTTACATGTTGAGCATTGCTAGTGCAATCAATAAATTGGTGAACCAAGAAACTGGATAATGTAGTCCTGTGTCATGTGTGTTTGAATGTTTTGCTTGAAGTCTAACGCTAGGAGCAGAAACTAGAACTTGCATGAGTAGTCTTGCTTAAATCTGACAATAACCGGATAGGAAAGGATCAATAGGCCATGTTTGTTAAGCCATTAAAAATCCAAAAATAGAACAACCAAATAAAAAGCTTACCACTTGAACCCAATTTGAGCCTGAAAATCAGTCTTTGTTCTTACCCAGTAAGTATCATATCCTTTGCACTCCGAAGATACGATGTCACAACTCAGGCCAAAAGCCTAAGTTGAGGGTGATTGTAATCCGAGCACAAAAGAATAAGTGAAAAAGAAGGTTCAACCAGTGAGTTGAGTGCATATAAAAAAAAGTGTGAAGAAAAGAAAAGAAAAAGGAAAATAATGGTTGTTGGGATGTGCTGAAATGAAGAAAAATAAGGAATCACTCAGAAAAGAGTTGTGTGAAAACAAAACTTGGGACAACCAAGGGACTAGTCACTCATGAACCCAAATATTCATTCCCTAGCCTGAACCTTTGTTACAAGCCAATAAAGTCCTACAGTGATCCTATTCCGGGTGTTTGCAAGATAGAGCGTAGAAAGCAAGGGCAAGCCTATGGTAGTTTGTTGTTAGTGTTAGAAGTTCTTTGAGAGTGTGAGCGTAGTACTTAGTCCCAATTATCATGAGTGAGGGATTTCTTTGATGTGAGGACACAGTGACTGCATTTGAGAATAGGTTGTGTTAGCTGATAATTCACAGGCATAAGCATGATCGATTGTGAGTAATGAGATGTCATAGATTGATCCATGCATGTTAGATTCATGGTTTTGGATACAAATTTTGTTTAAGATGGTTGTTGCGTGGTTTCGAAAGTGTTTGAATAATTTGAGGACTGAATGTGTTGCTTTCTCATCACTTGAGGACAAGTAATGGTTCTAAGTTGAGGGTGTTGATGTGCCGCGAAATCTTGACACATTTGATGCTTGAAAACTAAGGATTAATACTAGAATTGAGTGTATTTTTGTATGATTTGATGTGTTTGTTGAATGTGTAGATAGATTCTTGCTTGTGTGGAAAAATGGAAAAAGAGGCAGAAGATGATGGTGATCAACTGAAGACCACGAGCACCTAGACGGGTCGTGGTCCTTGTCACGATCCGTGGTGAATGTGGTGAAGGTGAACCAGTGTTAAGGCCTTGGAAGAGTTGAGATTAGATTGGACCAAGTGAAGATCACGGCCAACCTCATGGACCGTGGTCCTCACAACGGTCTGTGGTGCTTGTCGTGAAGGTGAACCAGTGTGGAGGCCTTAGAGGAGTTGAGAGTAGATTGGACCAAGTAAAGATCACGGCCAACCTCACGGACCGTGGTCCTCACAACGGTCTATGGTGCCAGTCGTGAAGTTGAACCAGTGGATGGGCAAGGAGAAGCTAAAATGGGAAGTGACCAAGTGAAGACCACGGGCACCTTTACGAACCGTGGTCAGTGCCACGACCCATGGTCACGTCCGTGATAAGTTACAGTGTGCAAGGCTTGAAGAACGTGTTTTGTTTGAATCCAAGTGAAGACCACAAAGGGCTTCACGGACTGTGAAGCCCTTGACGGGTCGTAGAAGTGGGAGTGAAGGACCCAACAGTCTAGTAGTACTTCGAGTAGGACTCTTTTTTAAAACACTTAATTGAATTAATTAGGTTGTTTTTTTTTATCTTTTATCTTATCTTTCCTTGAACGACAAACAAGTTTTTCCATTATTCTCAGTTTGTGATTTTCGATTTGAACATTGAATTAAGTTCAAAGTTTGGATTTCCGGTTCTTGAATTATCGAATTGGCTTGTTGATTTGCTTATTCTCGTAAGTACTTTCTAAACATATTTTCGTTTGATATTTCTGATTGTTTACATGAAATCATGAGTGGCTAAATACCACAACTGGGGTTGTGGGATCCATGACGTAATTCTAAATGTAATTTCGTAAAACGAGTGAAAGGCTATTTATGTTTACAAATTGTAATTTAGCTTTCGTTATTCTTGTATTCTGATGAGTGCACGCATTAGAGTTAGGAAAAAGTTAAATTAATCTAACGAAGTGGAGTCAAGGTTTAAGTTCGAGAGAAAAGAACCTTAACACCAGTGTAGGCAAGGGTGATTGTGTAACACTCTAGGACCGAGAGGACTTGAGTGAAGATTATCTGAGTAGACTCAGAAGTGTCAGATATAGCTAACTCACATATATTTTGTAGAGGTAAATTGCCTGAAACTTAACTACGGAAGAACATTAGACGCAACGATATGGGGAACACAATCCTAGTTTCAGTTAATTATTGAAACAACTTCAAAACTGATATTTTGTTCATTGTTGAATTAGACTTTAGTTTACAACTTTGGTTACCAAAGAGTTAATGCTAAACCCTTTTACTTCCGATAATTGTTTATTTAGGAAATAATAACGACATTTGAGTAAAACGCGACAGTGAAATCATTTTCTGTAAAAAAGTTCTCTGTGGGATCTACCTCAACTCACGTTGAGTTCTATAAATTGACTTTGGCCGTTTATATCTCTTAATTGAGAAGTAAGTTTGGACGTCTCAGACTGCCCGAAAAATATCAAATATTTTAGTTCGTAAACGTCCGAAAAATATAAGAATCAAGAAAAACACATAAAAACACCTCAAAAAAATTCCCGAATCGCACCAGTCACCATAGAATATCAATACAAATAGGATATCAAAATTTCACATATTTTCGTGACTACCCAAAAAATATCAAAAAATTTAATTCGTAAACGTCTAACAAATATAAAAATCAAGAAAAAGACATAAAAATACCTCAAATTTTTTTCGAATAGCACCAGTCACCTTAGAATATCGATACGAATAAAATATGAAAAATTCACATTTTTTCGTGACTGCCCGAATAATATCATAAATTTTAATTCGTAAACGTCCGAAAAAGATAAAAATCAAGAAGAAGACATAAAAACACCTCAAAAAATTCTGGAATAGTACCAGTCACCTTAGAATATCGATTTACGAATAACATATCAAAATTTCATATTTTTTCGTGGCTGTCCAAAAAATATCAAAAATTTTAATTCGTAAACGTCCGAAAAAGATAAAAATCAATAAAAAGACATAAAAACGCCTTAATACATTCCCGAATCGCACCAGTCACCTTAGAATATGGATACGAATAGAATATCAAAATTTCACATTTTTTCGCGACGGCGTAAAAAATATCAAAAAAATTAATTTGTAAATGTCCAAAATCATAAAAATCAAGAAAAAGACATAAAGACACCTCTAAAAATTCCCGAATCGCACCTTTCACCTTAGAATATCGATACAAAAAAAATATAAAAAATTCACATTTTTTCTTGATTAGCCGAAAAATATAAAAAATTTGTAAACGTCCGAAAATATAAAAATCAAGAAAAAGACATAAAAACAGCTCAAAAAATTCCCGATTCGCACCAGTCATATTAGAATTTTGATACGAATAAATTATAAGAATTTCAAGAAAACAAATTGTGACCGCTCGATAAATATACAAAATTTTAATTCATAAACGTCCAAAAAATATAAAAATCAAGAAAAAGACATAAAAACACCTCAAAATATTCGAGAATTGCACCAATCACCTTAGAATATCGATACGAATAGAATGTCAAAATTTCACACTCTTTCGTGATTGCCCGAAAAATATAAAAATCAAGAAAAAGACATTAAGACACCTCAGAAAATTCCCGAATTACACCAGTCACCTTAGAATATTGATACGAATAGAATATCAAAATTTAATATTTTTTCGTGACTACTCCTAAAATATCAAAAAATTTAATTCGTAAATGTCCAAAAATTATAAGAATCAAGAAAAAGACATAAACACGTCTCAAAAAATTCCCGATTCGCACCTGTCACCTGAGAGTATCGATAAGAATAAAATATCAAAGTTTCACATGTTTTTGTAACTGCTAAAAAAATAACAAAAGTTTTAATTCGTAAACGTCCAAAAAATATAAAAATCAAGAAAAATACATAAAAACACCTCAAAAATTTCTGAATCGCAACAATCACCTTGGAATATCGATACGAATAATATATCAAAATTTTACATTTTTTCATGACTGGCCGTAAAATATCAAAAAAAATTAATTCGTAAACGTCTGAAAAAAATATAAAAATCAAGAAAAAGAGCTAAATACACCTGACAAAATTCTCAAATTGCACCAGTCACCTTAAAATATCGATACGAATAAAATATCAAAATTTCACATTTTTTGTGACTTCCCAATAAATATAAAAAATCTAATTTGTAAACATCCGAAAAATATAAAAATGAAGAAAAAGACATAAAAACACCTCAATAAATTCTCGAATCGCACCAGTCAGCTTAGAATATCGATAGGAAATGAATATCATAATTTCACATTTTTTCGTAGCTGCCAGAAAAATATCAAATTTTTTAATTCTTAAACTTCCAAAAAATATAAAAATCAAGAAAAAGACATCAAAACACACCTAAAAATATTCTTGAATCGCACCAGTCACCTTAGAATATCGATACGAATGACATATCAAAATTTCAAATTTTTTCGTGACTGCCCAAAAAATATATAAAATTTTAATTCATAAACATCCAAAAAATATAAAAATCAAGAAAAAGACAAAAATACCTCAAAAAATTTGCTAATCGCACATGTCACCTTAGAATATCGATACGAATAAAATATAAAAATTTCACATTTTTTCATGACTGCCCGTAAAATGTCAAAATTTAATTCCTAAACATCTGAAAAATATAAAAATCAAGAAAAAGACATAAAAACACCTCAAAAAATTTGGTAATCGCACCAGTCATCTAAGAATATCGATACGAATGAAATATCAAAATTTCACATGTTTTCGTGACTGTCCGAAAAATATCAAAATTTTAAATTTGTAAACCTTTGAAAAATATAAAAATCAAGAAAAAGACATAAAAACATCTCAAAAAATTCTTGAATCGCACCTGTCACCTAAGAATATTGATACAAATAAAATAACAAAATTTCACATTTTTTCGTGACTGTCTGAAAAATATAAAAAAATTTAATTCATAAACGTCTTAAAAATATAAAAATCAAGAAAATGACATAAAAAAGCCTCAAATAATTTCCGAATCGCACCTGTCACCTTTGAATATCGTTACGAATAAAATATCAAAATTTCACATTTTTTCGTGACTTCCCAAAAAATATCAAAATTTTTAATATATAAACGTCCGAAAAATTTAAAAATCAAGAAAAAGACATAGAAACACCTCAAAAAATTCACGAATTGCACTAGTCAACTTAGAATATCGATACAAATAAAATATTTAAATTTCACATTTTTTCATGACTGCCCAAAAAATATCAAAAAATTTAATTCGTAAACATCCGAAAAATATAAAAATCAAGAAAAAGATACAAAAACACCTCAAATTATTGTTGAATCGCACCAGTCACCTTAGAATATCGATATGAATAAAATATCCAAATTTCACATTTTTTCTTGACTGCTAAAAAAATATCAAAAGTTTTAATTCGTAAACATCCGAAAAATATAAAAATCAAGAAAAAGACATAAAAATACCTCAAAAAATTCTCGAATCGCACCTTTCACCTTAAATTATTGATACTTGATACGTCCAAACTTTCATCTCAATTAAGAGATAGAAACAGTTGAAGTCAATTTATAGAACTCAACGTGAGTTGAGGTCGATCCCACAGAGAATTTCTTTACATAAATAATTTCAGTGTCGTGTTTTACTCAAATGTTGTTATTATTTCCTAAATAAACAATTACTGGAATTAGGATTGTGTAACCAAAGTTGTAAACTAAAGTCTAATTCAACAATGAACAAAATACCAGTTTTGAAGTTGTTTCAATAATTAACTGAAACTAGGATTGTGTTCCCCATAACGTTGCGTCTAATGTTCTTTCGTAGTTGAGTTTCAGGCAATTTACCTCTACAAAATACATGCGAGTTAGCTATATCTGACACTTCTTAGTCTACTCAGATAATCTTCACTCAAGTCTTCTCGGTCCTAGAGTGTTACACGATTTACCCTCCCCTACAATGGTGTTAAGGTTCTTTTCTCTCGAACTTAAACCTTGACTCCACTTTGTCAGATTAATTTAACTTTTTCCTAACTATCATTCTTCTCTTGAACAAATGACAGATACAAGCTCACTCTAATGCTTTCACTCATTAGAATACATGAATAACGAAAGCTAAATTACAATTTGTAAACATAAATCGCCTTTCACTCGTTTTATGAAATTACATTTAGAATTACGTCATGGATCTCACAACTCGAGTTGTGGTATTTAGCCACTCATGATTACACGTAAACAATCAGAAATATCAAACGAAAACATGTTTAGAAAGTACTTTTGAGAATAAGCAAATCAACAAGCCAATTCAATAATTCAAGAACCGGAAATCCAAACTTCAAACTTAATTCAATGTTCAAATCGAAAATCACAAACTGAGAATAATGGAAAAATTTGTTCGCCGTTCAAGGTAAGATAAGATAAAAGATAAAAACAACCTAATTAATTCAAATAAGTGTTTTAAAAAAGAGTCCTACTCAAAGTAGGACTAGACTGTCGGGCCCTTCACGCCCACTTCTACGACCCGTCAAGGGATTCACAGTTTATAAAGCCCTTCGTGGTCTTCACTTGGATTCAAACAAAACACGTTCTTCAAGCCGTGCACACTGTACCTTATCATGCATGTCACCACGGGTCTTGGCATTGACCACGGTCCGTAAAGGTCCCCGTGGTCTTCACTTGTTCACTTCCCATTTTAGTTTCTCCTTGCCCATCCACTGGTTCAACTTCACGACTGGCACCACAGACCGTTGTGAGGACCACGGTCCGTGAGGGTGGCCATGATCTTTACTTGGTCCAATCTACTCTCAACTCCTCCAAGGCCTCCACACTGGTTCACCTTCACGACAGGCACCACTGACCGTTGTGAGGACCATGGTCCGTGAGGTTGGCTGTGATCTTCACTTTGTCCAATCTAATCTCAACTCCTCCAAGGCCTTCACACTGGTTCACCTTCACGACAAGCACCACAGATTGTGACAAGGACCATGACCCGTCTAGGTGCTCGTGGTATTCAATTGATCATCATCATCTTCTGCCTCTTTTTCCATTTTTCCACACAAGCAAGAATCTGTCTACACATTCAACAAACACATCAAAGCGTAAAAAAATACACTCAATTCTAGTATTAATCCTTAGTTTTCAAGCATCAAATGTGCCAAGATTTCGCGGCACTTCAACACCCTCAACTTAGAACCATTACTTGTCCTCAAGTGATGAGAAAGCAACACATTCAGTCCTCAAATTATTCAAACACTTTTGAAACCACGCAACAGCCATCTTAAACACAATTTGTATCCAAAATCATGAATCTAATATGCAAGGATCAATCTGTGACATCTCATTACTCATACTCGATCATGCTTATGCTTGTGAATTATCAGCTAACACAATCTACTTTCAAATGCAGTCACTGTGTCCTCAGATCAAAGAAGTCCCTCACTCATGATAATTGGGACTAAGTATTACGCTCATACTCTCAAAGAACTTCTAACACTAACAACAAACTACCATAGGCTTGCCCTTGCTTTCTACGCTCTATCTTGCAAACACCCGAAATAGGATCACTGTAGGACTTTATCGGGTTTTAACATAGGTTCAGGCTAGGGAAGGGATATTTGGGTTCATGAGTGACTAGTCCCTTGGTTTTCCAAATTTTCGTTTACACACAACTCTTTTCTGAGCGATTCCCTCTTTTTCTTCATTTCAGCACATCCCAGCAGCCATTATTTTCCCTTTTCTTTTCTTTTCTTCACACTTTTTTTTATATGAACTCAACTCACTACTTGAACCTTCTTTTTCACTTCTTCTTTATGCTCGGATTGCAATCTCCCTCAACTTAGGCTTTTGGCCTGAGTTGTGACATCGTATCTTCGGAGACAAAAGGATATGATATTTACTGGGTAAGAACAAAGACTGATTTTCAGGCTCAAATCGGGTTCAAGTGGTAAGCTTTTAATTTGGTTGTTCTATTTTTGGCTTTTTAATGGGTTAACAAAAATGTCCTATTGATCCTTTCCTATCCGGTTATTGTCAGATTTAAGCAAGACTACTCAGGCAAGTTCTAGTTTCTACTCCTAGCGATAGACTTCAAGCAAAACTTTCAAACACACATGACACAGGACTACATTATCCAGTTTCTTGGTTCACCTATTTATTGATCAAACTAGCAATGTTCAACATGTAAGTATCTAAGATATCAACTAAATATCCTAATAGTCAAATTTCAGATTCATGTCCTCCTTTTTTTCACATACTAGCTGTTGCACAACTCAACAAACACAAACACAAGAACATTTTTCAGAGTAAACACAGAGTCAACCTCCATTCATTCTAACAACTTAGAATGGCAGGTTGCTCCCCACCCCCTCCTAAAAAAAGGGACTTTGCCCTCAAAGTCAATAGAGAAAATAAAACAGGGCTGTGATGAGGGGTCATACCTACGGCGCTCTAGGCACCGGTAGTTGGATCAGCATCGGCACCCTTATCAACGGGGGCACTCTCAAAACTCAGCACACGATCAGGCTGGCTACCACTCACCGGGGAAGGTACTCCGCTACCAGAAGCTCCATCTAACACGACATCTCACTGTTGTTGCTCAAGTGCTTCTTTTTCTCTAGCTGCCTTCCTTGATGCCTTGCGGGTTTTGTTTTCTTGCCTTCTTCCCTTTCTGGATAGGTCAGCAGGTATCTCCTCATCAAATTCTCCGGCTTTGTGTTTTCTCTTGCCGGACTTACTCTTGGGTAGTTTCCCAAAACTCATCAAGTGATTGTGTGGAGGGTGCTTGATTGATCAATGGCATCAACGACTCTAGCATGACCAGAGTGGGCACCTTTACTGGCTTTTCAGCCAATTTAACAACCTGAGTTTGCATCTCGGCCAATTGTGCTTTGAACTCTTCATTATCTACTGAATCGACGGCACAAGGTTCTCCAAACCATCCATCCTGCCTTTTAAGACAGCTAGCTCCTTCTGCATATCATCTTTAATCTCTTTACTCTCTCATAACACATCTCTCTCTGTTACCTGAGGCATCCGGTTTACAATCTGGTCGACCAAGGTCCTGGTTTGGTGCTGATCTGCAACCAATTTCTCAAGAAAAATCATAGGAATAGTGGCATAGGTACCTGGAGCATGTGAAGCGGAAGCTGATGGTGATGGTGCCTCTGTGGAAGGTTGTGATGACTCTCCCTGTTCTAGACCTTTAACACCCTGTGGGAAGTCGATTGGTACATTAGGAACAACCGCCAAAGTACCCACAGCTCTAGATTTTGCACCAAAGATATGGTTCGCGACATCTTTGATTTTAGAAACTTGGGTGAGTCTGAATGCTTCACCCCATCTGTCAACCAGCTTATTTGGGGGAATTTTCACTTGTTGACATAATTTCCCTATCAGACAGGGAAATGGAAATCCGGCCCTCTCATTCAGTGCCCTGTCTCGCATCTCAATCGTTATGATCCACCCCACACTTACCGGGTAACCAACCATAAGGCACGCTACCAAAGAAGTCAGTAAAGGAGACAAAGTGTTATCATTAGCTGTCGGTATCAATTACGCACGGACAACAACCCACCAAACCTTGGCTGGAAAAGACAGCAAAGCTTTTGTAATAAGTGTTGGCATTGTTGTGACCCAAACTGCATTCTCCCCATCTATGGCAATTTCCATGTGATCCAATGCAAGACCCTCTCTTGAGAACTTTGAATCTCCATAGAAGTATCACTAGTGACTTCATCATGTTTTCCTTAAAAAAGGCCAACTAAAGCTGGTGCTGTGTATTCCGGGCCATGCAGCATCCTGTTAATAGTGGCCTCAGAGATATCTATCGATTTTCCCCGAACTATAATTGAGTTGAGTGGACCCCAGGTAATGGCAATGTCTTTCTGGCCACGTTTCATTGTCTTTGTTTCCGCAAGAAAGTTCATCAGTATAGCTCCATAAGATGAATAAAACTCTCTGGCTAGGTAGCTAGAGTATTCTCCAGGTGCATTGTTCATCCAGTCGAACTGATGAAACTGAAATGTCTGATAAATGTCTGGGAATGCTTTGATATCAAATACCACCACCCTAGTCTCAGGCATGATTGTTCGCTTCTTGAAGCTTCATGGATGTTCACATACAGCACCATGGTATCATCAGTGGTGATCTCTATATCCTCATTTATAGCATCTGCCTCCTCCCGTACTCCAGTTTCAGCTTATGTATTTACCACATGTGGAGAGGTGGTAGCATCTTCCTGAGAACCGCTTTCAGACTCAACACTACCTCCTGTTCCTCTAGGGTTCTTGAAGAAACCCTCATATCTGCAAACCAAGGTAAGAGAAACACTTATGGATTTAGCTTAATTCTCCCATGGAAGACTAGAAAACATGGTATTCATGCTTAATTATAAGTACAAGGCAGAAGTTCCCACAAATTACTACTCACTTTCCTTAATTATTAAGATACTTTTCTCTTCTTCTTTGGTTTAAGTGTGAAGGGAAGTTGAAGCTCTATAGGAATTCAAGTTATAAGGAGAAGTTGCAGAAATTGAGGTAAGGTGACTGCTCCATTTTCTTCCTCCTTATGTATGAGTTTGAGTGAGGAATTATGGGTGTGCTGTCATAAAGAACTCAAAGGGGTGGTGAGTTCAATAATTGGTTGTATGATAAATAATATTTGAGGCTATTTTATGTGTATATTGTTGTTGGTGCAACTTAAGTAATCTTGGAAAAGGATATATACTGTATGTATTGGGCAGAGAAGGAGGGTGTGGTGATACACGTTATTTTAAGGGTTGTATGGGCTCATTATCTGTCAAAGTTAGCTACTGTTTTACGAGGCTTACGGTGTGATAGCTGCTAATTTTAGTTTATCATGACTTATAATGTAGCTTAAAACCTAAAAGGGATGGCCGAATCATGATAGTTGTATTGGTCAGAGGATAAGGTATGAAAGGCTATTCGATTCACTATTCTTCGGCATGAAATCTGATACTTGCTATTAATATCAATAAGTGAATTTCCTAAGTTCTATCCCTAGTAAAGGAAACATAGTGACATCGTACGATCTCCAAATAGCTAACAATATTTCTCCCTCTCCTTAGTGTATAGAATTACTTCATTATATGTTCCGTACTCTATACTTGTGTAATTATCCTCCTATGTGCTGATATAGAAATGATATTTGCAAAAGTAAGTTTGGTGAATCCTCCTCTTAGTCAGTTGAAGTCAATGGTGTCATTTAAACTAACAAGTAATGCATTGATGTTACTTCCTTGAGGTATAATTTTCATGTCTTGGTATAATTTTCATGTCTTCTACTACTGGTCCGTATTTCCAAATCTCAAAAATGATTATGACCACCAAAACAACAATCTCAAAGATTAAAGAATCTAAGTGAATAAATTTATATAATTATTGGTGGCAGCCCAGGGGCAAATGCCTAGCATGGGTCGATCCCAATTGGTATAGAAGGGTGGCAGCTCAGGGGCGAAAGCCTAGCATGGGCTGATCCCAATTTGTGTAATTATGAGGATTGCATCCCATGGGTTAAAATGCCTAGCATGGGTCATCCTCTTCTACCACTGATCAGCTAGTCATTTGTGTCACATGCCTTATAAAGATCATAACACATAAAAAGGTTAAGATAAGAATGTAACATACATGATCTCATAAGATTTAACAAAGGTGGTCTTCTATTCTGATTTATGCACACATATATTGATACTTGGTTTCATTCGAACTCTTACTTATATATGTTATTACCTTACATATTCAGTACATTATCTCGTACTAACGTCCCTCACGGGGGACACTGCATTTCATGTTGTAGGCACATGTACTATAGCTAGTAGACCTCCTCAATAAGAGCACAGACACTCAGCTACTTTTGGTGAGCTCCAGGTTGATTCAGAGCTTTACTGAGTCCTTGGTATATTCATTTTGGTATTGTATCGTAGTTAAGGGTAAGGCAGGGTCTATCCCGACCTACTCTATGGTTTTCTATCTTTTAGAGACTTTGCAGACTTATGTATATGGTTCAGTTGCATCTTAACAAGTGGTGGTCTCAACGGCCAAGTCTTGTATATAAGTTTTGGGTCTACTTATGTTGGTTTGTATCACTGCATCCTATGTGAACTTGTCACGAGATTGTCATAGTTATAAGCATAGTAAGCACATGTTACATGTTGGTTCTCTCGGGCCTTTAAGGCATCGGGTGCCTATCCGTCTTAATGGGATTTGAGGCGTGACATTCACGACCCGTAGTTGATCCTATGGTCCGTGAAGCCCATCGTGGACTTACACTTGGCCCTTTTTCAGTGGTTTTCTCCTCCGACAAACATTTATGCCTAATGTTATCCAATTGTAGCACAATTATGAAACCTATGCACACATTATTACAGAAGAATTCATTTAATCCATGACTCTCAACAACCAGTTTCATCCAACTTCGATCAACCCATACATGAAAAATATCAATTCATCTTATCAACAACAAGTAGGTATCCCCATTTTTATAGAGGATCACAATGAGACTAATAACATCATTGAATTTCAACAAGCACATTGCCAACAACCACACTGCCAACAAACACAATACTCATCCAACCAAACACGTACCCACACATCAACACTATCCCTACACAAATTCAACCATCCCACACATTCTTCAACTATCTTCACTTCTTCTGGAATGCCCAAGTATGCCTTGATTCGCTGGCCATTGGCCTTGAACCTTTCACCCTTTTCATTTTCAAGCTCAATAGCACCCGACTGAAACACATGTGTTACCTTATAAGGTCAGACCATTTGGATCTCAATTTTCCCAAAAACAAACAAAGCGTGGAGTTGAAAAGTAATACCAAATCACCAGGAGTGAAACTTTTTTTCTCAACATGCTTGTCATGATATAGCTTCATCCTCTCATTATATAGTGCAAACCTCTCATAGGATCTTAGACGGAACTCATCCATCTCATTGATCTGATCCAATCTCAGGTTTGCAGTTTCGCTCCAACTAAGGTTTAGCTTCTTCAAAGCCTAGAGTGCTTTGTGCTCAAGCTCAACTGGAAAATTACATGCCTTTCCAAACACCAATTGATATGGAGACATACCAATAGGCATCTTGAAAGCTGTCTGATATGCCCATAGAGCAGAATCTAACTTCGGTGCCCAATCTGTCCTGTTGGCATTCACCGTTTTAGCCAAAATAACTTTAATTTCTCTGTTGGAGACCTCCACTTGGCCTCTAGTCTGTGGCTGATAAGGTGTTTCTACCTTGTGTTGTTTAACTCCATATTTAGTCAGAAGAGAATTGAATACATTATTGTAGAAATAGGACCCGCCATCATTGATAATAGCTCTGGGTGTGCCGAACCTTGAGAAGATATTCTTTTTCAGAAAACCAGCAACACTCTTGCCAACACCTCAAAACATTTCCCTATTGCACCAACGACCTAAGAATATCGAAATGAAAAAATGATCAAAATTCTACGCTTTTTCGTACCTGTCCGAAAAATAACAAAAAAAATTAATTTTTTCCTTGTAAATTTTGGAAAATATAAAAATCAAGAAAAATATGTAAAAAACCTCAAATTTTATTTGAATTGCACAAATGACCTTAGAATATTGAAACAAAAAAATAATCAAAATTTTACTCTTTATCATAACTGTCTGAAAAATAACAAAAAAATAATATTTTTCCTCGTAAGTGTCAAAAAATATAAAAATCAAGAAAAGTACCTAAAAACACCTTAAATCTTTTTTCGAATTGCACCAATGACCTTAGAAAATCGAAACGAAAAAATAATCAAAATTTCTATTTTTCCTCGTAAATGTCCAAAAATATAAAAATAAAGAAAAGTACCTAAAACCACCTCACAAAATTATAGAATTGCACCAATGACCTTGGAATAGCGAAACGAAAAAACTTATCAAAATTTTACTCTTTTTCGTAACTATCCAAAAAATAACAAAAAATTTATTTTTTTCCTTGTAAATGTCCAAAAAATATAAAAATCAAGAAATGTACCTAAAAACACCTCAAAAAGTTTTCGAATTGCACCAATGACCTTAAAATATCGAAACGAAAAAATGATCAATATTTATTTTTTTCCTCGTAAATGTCCGAAAATTTAAAAATTAAGAAAAGTACATAGAAACACTTCAATTTTTTTTTGAATTGCACCAATGACCTTAGATATCGAACGATAAAATGATCAAAATTTTACTTTTTTTCATAACTGTCCGAAAATAACAAAAAAAAATATTTTTCCTCGCAAATGTCTGAAAATATATAAAAATCAAGAAATATACCTAAAATCACCTCAAATTTTTTTTGAATTGCACCAATGACCTTCGAATATCGAAACGAAAATATGATCAGAATTTACTCTTTTTCGTATATGTCCAAAAAATAACAAATTTTTTTTTTCCTTGTAAATGTCCGAAAAATATAAAAATTAAGAAATGTACCAAAAACACCTCAAAAAATTTCTGAATTGCACTAATGACCTTAGAATATCGAAACAAAAAATGATCAAAACTTACTCTTTTTCGTAACTGTCCGAAAAATGACAAAAAAATAAATTGTTCCTCGTAAATGTCCGAAAAATATAAAAATCAAGAAATGTATCTAAAAACACCTCAAAAAATTTATGAATTGCACCAATGACCTTCGAATATCGAAATGAAAAAATGATCAAAATTTTATGCTTTTTCATAACTATCTGAAAAATATAAAAAAATGAAATTTTCCTCGTAAATGTCTTAAATTATAAAAATCAAGAAAATTAACTAAAAACAGCTCAAATTTTTTTCGAATTGCACCAATGACCTTAGAATATCGAAATTAAAAAATGATCAAAAATTTACAATTTTTCGTAACTGTCCGAAAATTAACAAAAAATTTAAATTTTTCCTCGTAATTGTCCGAAAAATATAAAAATACAAAAATATACTTGGAGCTCCTCAAGCCTGAGATGCCATACATGCTACTCTTCATTATCATCTGGCTTGGAGAGTCCAAAACCATGCGATGGACCTATCTCTTCCAGGTGGCCAAGATGATTTGTATCTAAATGTAGATGCCACTAATGAAACCACTAGTGTACCCAGATCCCAAGGCAAATGACTAGAGAAGAGCTTGTCAAAGTTCTTCCTGACTCATGGGTCACTAATTATGAGAATTTGAGAGACCATCCTCAACCTCTCCAGTCCACTGAGCCTAGTATCTCCAAGAAATTCGATAATACAGTCGCTATATGCTTTGACCACTCTCACTTGAAAAGACTCCATAAAACTGCCTTCTCTATGCATATGTACCAGCCTCTAGACAGTCTTGATAAAACAGACAATCTGGACACAGAATCCATATCCGAGTTTTTTGGAAATGATCTTGATTGGATAAGAGAATTCAATCATGATAGTCGTGGCGTATTTTGGTATAAATGTCCTTTCACAGGACATATTCCAAGGGATATTGATTGTGACTGCCCGAAATGTGAAGATGATTACTACGGGTCTGAAGATGATGATGAAGCATATAATTATGAATATTCATACGATAGAGAAAAATGGGATGAAGTGGAATATCAATTCCTTGTTTCACATAAACCCCAGGATTGGCTAGCTTTATCTACTCCATAAAAAAATAAGACTTCCCAAAAAGAGCCTGCACCAAAATATGATGTTTATGCTATCCTCTGCAAGCTCCAGCCACACATATGATTTCCCCGATTACCAAACATTCGAAAAGGATAACCTGATCCATGCTCCAAAAATACCACAAAAGAAAGTTATCCTACCAACGGGAGAACATATGCCCGCAAGCGACATTGAAGCAACACTCAATTGGCAATCTGAAAATGCTATGTGCCAAACTAGAGTGTTGACAAGTATCAGATAGTCCATCAGGGGCGTTACTCATTCACAAGTCAAGCTTCATGATAAATTGTGTCTGATGGAGAAAAAGTTGGACCAAATGTCAACTCAACATATCGGACTAATCAAAGCATTAGAAAAAAGGCTGCAAACAATATAGTTCGATATATGTCCCCGGGAACATCGCTCGACCACTTTATTGAACAACAAAGAAGTGATGTAGCCTCAATCAAGGAGCAGATCAAGCTATTGAGATATGGTAACTCTAAACCTAGGAGAGCTCAATCCTCTCCCACAAGGTCTACCCCATTATCTATGTGCTCACAACGATACACTCCGCCAGAACCGACTTTCTCATTTAGTGCAGCTAAACCACATAAAGAGGAACCTGAGTTTGACATAGCCAAACTAGTGTGGGAGAGAAAAGATGCAATGGCTGTTCAAAAGCGAGCTGAAGAAGCACAAGCAAGGTCCAAACGCAAAAAGGTTGCGGACCCTGGAGCTATGATGATCTCAAGTTACAAGGCCCCAAATGACGACTCTATCTTTGCAGATTTGAGTCCAATGGTTGAACACTTGACGATCTCAGATCGTGAAAATCAAAATCAGAAGATACAAGTCCAAATAATTGGAGCTCCTCAAGCTAGAGATGCCATACAAGCTACTCTTCACTATCTACTGGCTTGGAGAGTCCAAAACGCTGCGATGGACCTATCTCTTCCAGCTGGCCAACATTCTTTGTTTCTAAATATTGATGCCACCAATGGAACCACTCAGTGTACCCAGATCCCAAGGAAAATACCTAGGAAAGAGCTTGTCAAAGTTCTTCCTGACGCATGGGTCACAAAATATGAGAAGTTGAGAGTCCATCCTCAACATCTCTTCTTTGATGAACCTAATTTGACCATGCCAAAAAATGACATACTTAGTCAGTTTCCCCACAAAAGGCCAAACCAAATATTCTTCCCTATCCATATGCAATAATCTCATATTAGTATTCCTGAGGATAAGGATGTGCATACTATATCTTGGTTTCTAAGTGGCTTTAAGTGTGAACATGATTGGATTAGACAATTCGATCAGGATGGACGTGGTGTACAATGGTTCACTTGCCCCTTCACATGGCATAGTCCATGGAACTTAGACTGTGACTGCAAAGGATGCCAAGAAGTTGATTTGGATAATGCTGATAGAAGCAAGAGCGAGAAAAGTGCAGAAACTTTGAAAAGTAATTGAAACCAATATATGATGATGGAGATCCAACTATTGGTTCTCTAAGTCGTCCTGGAAATATGAATTCCTTCTTTCATACAAGACCCAAAATGAGTCCACTTTACCCAATCAAAATGGTACTCCAAGAGATGAACGGGCCCATCCATTATTCATGCTATCCCCAATGTGCTCCAGTAACACTTACAACATCCCCTCATACTCCACTTTTGAAAAAGATAATCTAATCCATGCTCCAAAAATACCACAAAAGAGAGTTATCCTAAAATCAGGAGAAACTATGCCTACATGCAACATAGAGGAAACATCTAATTGGCAATCCAAAGATATCATGAGCCAAAATAGATTGTTGTCCACCAAGAGTCATTCTATCAAGAGTATTACTCTTACTCAAGTCAAGTTAGATACGAAGGAGAATAAATAGATAGATACACCTGTCCAAAATGTTGGGCTTATCAAAGCACTAGAACAAAGATTGCAACTCATCCGGTTGATAAGTGCCCACAAGGGTCATCACTATTCCAGTTCTTCGATCATCAACGTAAAGAGATGGAATTTATAAGTGATCAAATCCTAGAACTGAAATATGGTAGGATTGAATCAGCTGAGAATCTAATCTCTCTCCCTACCTCATTTCCTTTGTCTCTACAGACACACTCCATATTGAGACAAGATAACCCTTTCTCCATTTTCAATGATCGTTCACATATGCCTTTGTAATTCTCCCCTATACCAGATGAGAACAAGTTTGACATTGTTAAATTTTTTTGGGATTGAAAGGACGCAGCTGCGGCCCTAAAGAAGAATGAAGCAGCACTATGACAATCAAAAAGGAAAATGGATCTTCATACTTGGACAGACAGCAAGGTCGTACCAATCTCAAGTCGCATAGCCCCATCTGGGGACCTTGTCTACTTATACCTGTGTCCATCTATTCAACATGTTGACTTAGAGGTATCCAAGTACGTTATGTCACCTGAAGACCATAACCTGATTAAACATGTTTTTCCTGATGATAGTGGGGTCTACCATAAAATGAGCATCCTAGAAAACGACTTGATCCACTTTGATCAAGAAGTTTCACAACTCTACAACCTACAGAAAGATGATCATCTAGATTTTAATCTTCTTATAGAGGAAAGTTTGTCAGGAGATGAAGAGTTCTATGATGTTGTCGAGGAACAAAGTAATTCAGATGTTGTTGAACAACAAAGTAATTCATCTTTAGATGAATATCGTGAATCCAGTATCGCACATATTGATCTCATTGAAGAATGTGGTACAATCTTAGATGTTGATTGATATACCATGAGTTTATGGTATTTTTAATACATTTCATTTAAGAGTTATGTGTATCTAGGGCCATTTTGTATTAGAAATAATGTGTTTTGTATCTGAATGAAATAGGCTTGGACGTGGTAGAGTGAGATGACATCTGAAAATCTACAGAAGGAGCCAACCACGGAGGCCACCTACGGAACGTAGGTCCTGTGATGGTCCGTCGATAGGTAGGCGTAGATAGGACCATTAGGGAATTTTGACCAAGTATGGAACTACGAAGTGATCTACGAACCGTAGGTTTACCTATGAGCCGTCTTGCACGTCCGTCGTTGCTGAACTAGGAGTTGAAGTTCTAGTACCTAATGAAAATCCTAAGTGTGGAGCCACGGAAGAGGACCTACAGACCGTAGGTCAACCTACGGTCCATCATGCACATCCGTAGATGACAGACTGGGAGTTGAAGGTTCCAGCCTCTGCTGGAAAGTTCTAAGTGTTGACCAACGGAGGGGACCTATGGACCGTAGGTCGACCCACGGTCTGTAGGTCGAGTCGTCGATCAAAGCCGCATCCAGAAAGTTTATTTCCTTATTTTGTTTCTTTTTTACTTAGGACTTGTTTTTCTAAAAATAAGGTTTTTTTTAAACCTCATTTTTGGGGGTTAGATATTACTGTATACTTTTAGTTCTTGATATTTTCTTGGGAATTAACTTGCAAATTTTGGCAATTTGATTTCCAGATTTCGGTTTATGAGATTTTTGCTTTGAAATTCAGTTTGAGATTTCGGGTTTCTTCTAGTCTAAACGTAAGTTCATGAATTCTTATTATCAAAACATGAATTGTGTTCTTTCAAGAATGAGTAGCTAAATCCACAACTAGGGTTGTGGGAACCATGAGCAATTAACAACGTATGAATAATAACTAAGTAATTCTTGAATAGTGTTGATGCATGCATTGGTAATTCCTTCGCTTAGAAGTCTTTTTAACGAGGGCAC
This sequence comes from Solanum bukasovii, assembly GCA_029582585.1. Classification (NCBI taxonomy): domain Eukaryota; kingdom Viridiplantae; phylum Streptophyta; class Magnoliopsida; order Solanales; family Solanaceae; genus Solanum; species Solanum bukasovii. Next base: position 6,870 of record JAJOOI010015625.1, on the reverse strand, counting down.
GCGTTAGAACTCTCCTTGGTTCTATTTGCCAGACCAAGAAGGTAGTTAATAAGAAAAGAATTATCAACAGAGATTTAGTGTGATACTATCTAATAGTCTAATGTCAATTGGTGCGAGGGTGAAAACTAAGCCATACATTGATGTGATGTCTAATCTGAGGTAAAAGTAAGGGATAATAAAGCACACACTCGTAGCCAGACCAAGGTGCGTAGTAAAATTCCCTATTTGGAGGACCAATCACTTAGGGATATCTATCTTACCAACTTTGCATGTAAAACATTAGGAAATGATTACTATTTTTAGGATTACCGCGTTAAGAGCTTATGGGGAACACATAAACCCTAGTTTCTCTCTCTTATTGATAACTCAAAGTTTGAATCTTGCTCACTTGTTACTTAAACAACAATTAGTTAATTGTTTCACAAATCCCCCTTTAATTACTTATTTTTTGAAATAGTTTGACTAAACAGATATAATACTGAGTTAAGTTTTAGTCTGAACCATATTCCTAGTGGGATGGGCCCCAACCTACAAGTTGGGTTCTTTACTTGATAATGATTGCTTATACTTCTTTAGGGAGGTGTAATTTGAGCATATCAAATTTTGGCGTTGCTGCCGGGGAATTTGGGTTTCAGATTAAGTTTAACTACATTATTGAACTTTAGTCAATTATTTCCTAATTTTACGTTTTCTTTTGTTTTTCTTTTCTACAGGTTTCTACTGTAGTGTATGCCAAGTACACGGAGTCGAGGCGAACCATTGACCCCATAAGATCCAAAATTAAGCAAAACTTTGAGAAAAATGAATAATCAAGGGGTCCATAATAATCCAATCATTGATGAACATGAGGATGAGTTGACTTGCAGCTTCCTAGAGTTGGTAATGAGAATGCTCAGTTTAGTGGTGGTAATCTACTTGGAGATGCATTGAGGGTAATCTGCCAGAACCGAGGTTGCGTGATAACTACAAGGTTGAGTTCAATACGGTTGAATTAGAATGACCTATTTTTCTCCCTCCTCTACCTCCAGGGCATACATTCGTGGTAACGAGCAGTCTGATGTAGATGTTTACAGCGAGAGGGTTGTTTTCTAGGATAGCTTTGGAAGATCCGCATGCTCACATGACTAAATTTAGAAATGTCTGTAAGAGTTGTGTGGGGTGACCGGAGTTGGATATGGATGTCATAGGGTTGAGAGTCTTCCCTCTATCATTGGCCGGTGATGCTGCGGTGTGGTTTTCTAAGCTTCCATATAATTCAATTCATACATGGGACTAATTTTATCGAGTGTTCATGGCAAAGTACTTCCCAGTGTCTAATAAGCTTAACCACAAGGACAAGTTGAATAACTTCGTTGCACTATCAAGAGAGTCTGTGAGCAGTTCTTGGGATAGATTCACGGCATTCATCAGAAGTGTTCCAAATCACCGCATAGATAACGAGTCATTAAAAGAGTATTTCTATAGAGGGCAAGATGACAACAGAAAGGTTGTGTTAGAAACTATCGCTGGAGGATCCTATGGTGAGTGCACTTTTGAGGAGATCACTGCAAAATTGGAGAAAATTTCCCAGAATAATAAGGCATGGAGCACTAGAAAAGCTAATATTGGAAGAAGCACATTCGTTGTTCAAGCCACACCAGATCAATCTAGTGATGAAATTCGTGAGGAGATGGCTCAGATGAGGACATAACTTGGGTTGGTATTGAATCATGTGAGTGGAGGTGCAGAGAAAATGAATGCGGCAAACTACGTGACTAGAACTCCACAACCACCATTTGAGGAATGCTACTATGAAGATGATGCTTATTTAGTGAATGATCAGACGGGGAGTTTTTGAGCCAACGCCCAAGGTTCCAACTCGGATAATTGGTGCCAAGGTCAAGGAAACCAAGGTTGGAACTTTGAAGAATCCCATTAGTGTTCTCCAAGATGTCCTCGTGAAAGTGGAGTCATTCATTTTTCCGGTGGATTTTGTGATACTTGATTGTGAGGTTGATTTTGAGTTCCCCATCATCCTAGGGAGACCATTCCTTGCTACTGGGAGCGCCTTGGTCGATATAGAGAGAGGGCATATGAAGTTCCGATTGAATAATGAAGAGGTAACTTTCAATATCTGTAGGTCTATGAAGCAGGAAAGCGATCTCAAATTAGTATAAGTGGTGAATCATATTGTGGAGTGAGGTTCTGAAGTGTCTATTGAAGAAAGGTTGGGTGTCGATGCACTGGCAGCGACAATTATGAATTTGAGGGTAATGGTATTGAAGACTATGATGAATTAGTTGCCGCACTTGATACGTTCGAATTCCGTTCCAAGCTAAAGAAGTTTGAGCTAGATATGAAGAATCGCGACTCTCCACCCGTAAAACTGTCTATTGAAGAGGCTCCAAAATTGGAGCTCAAGGCTCTACCATCCCATTTGAGGTATGTATTCTTGGGGAGAGATGGTACTTACCCGTCATCATTGCGGCCGATTTGAGTGAGGTACATGTTGAGACATTGGTTTCTGTGTTGAAAAGGTTCAAGCGGGCTATTGGGTGGACTATTGCGGACATTATTGGGATTCCTCCTGGCATTTGTTCTCATAAAATCTGACTCATGCCGGACAACAAGCCTAGTATTGAGCACCAAAGGAGACAATCCCCCCATGCAAGAGGTTGTGAAAAAAGAGATCATTAAATAGTTGGATGCTAAAGTTCTTTATCCCATTGTTGATAGTAGTTAGGTTTGTCCTATTCAATGTGTGCCCAACAAAGGGGGAATCACCATGGTTCCAAACGCTAAGATGAGCTTATTCCAATAAGGCCAGTGACTAGTTGGAGAGTGTGCATGGACTACCACAAGCTAAATGCATGGACAGAGAATGATCACTTCTATATGTCATTCATGGATCAGATGTTGGATCGTCTCGCTGGTAAGGGTTGGAATTTTTTCATAGATGGGTATTCGGGCTACAATCAAATCTCCATAGCTCCGAAAGACCAATAGAAGACAGCCTTCACTTGCTCTTATGGGACTTTCGCCTTCGAAGGAATGCCATTCGGGTTATGTAATGCTCCAACAACTTTCCAGCGTTGTATGATGTCGATATTTTCAGATATGATAGAGGATACTATCGAGGTATTTATGGATGATTTATTTGTGGTAAGTGACTCATTTGATCGTTGTTTGAATAATTTGGCCGAGGTACTAAAATGTTGTGAAGAGTGCAATCTTGTGTTCAATCGGGAAAAGTGCCACTTCATGGTGAAAGATGGGATCGTTCTGGGTCATCTAATTTTTGAGAAGGGTATTGAGGTTAATAGAGCTAAAGTTGAGGTAATAGAAAAGCTTCCACTACCTATATCTATTAAAGGTGTTAGCCGTTTTCTTGGGCATGCAGGCTTTTATAGGAGGTTCATCAAGATTTCTCCAAAATTGCACACCTATTGTGCAAATTACTCGAAAAGGAGTGTAAGTTTGATTTTGATGATGCTTGTCTGAGAGCATTTGGAGAGTTGAAAGCAAAGCTAGTTTCCAAACCTATAATTATTTCACCGGATTGGGGGCAACTGTTTGAAGTGATGTGTGATGTGAGTAGAGTGGCGCTTGGTGTGGTATTGAGACAGAGGCAAGAGAAGATTCTTCATCCGATTTACTATGCCAGCAAAGCTCTGAATGTGGCTCAAAAGAATTATACGGTGACTGAATAGGAACTCCTTGCTTTGGTTTTTGCATTTGAGAAATTTCGATCCTACTTGCTCGGTACTAAGGTCATAGTGCATACTAACCATTCTGCATTGAGGTATCTGATGGCTAAAAAGTATGTACAACCAAGGTTAATTATATGGGTATTATTGCTGCAAGAGTTCGATTTTGAGGTTAAAGATAGAAATGGGACAAAGAATTAGGTTGCCGACCATTTGTCCAGATTGGAGGAGGAGGCTATGCTCAAGTTAGGAGATGGGGCTGAAATTAATGATGTATTCCCAGACGAAAAAGTATTGGCTGCATCTTTTGATCTTATTATGTGGTTTGCAGATTTTGCTAACTACTTGGCCAGTGATATTGTTCCATCGGATTTATCGTTTCACCAAAGGAAAAAGTTTATGCATGATGTGAAGAAGTTCTTTTGGGATGAGCCTTACTTGTTTCGTATTTGTGCTGGTGGGATTATTCTTCGCTGTGTGCCCGAGGTTGAGATGATGAGTATACTAGAGGTGTGCCATTCATCGCCTGTTGGTGGGCATCATAGTGGTATTCAGACTGCACATAAAATCTTGCAATGTGGGTATTACTGGCCTACCATCACTACAAGAAAAAGCCTTATTTAAGACCAACATTTAGGGACGAGTGAATTATCACGTCTCTAAAAATATATCTATTGAGACGAGATTATATTTCGGTCCTTATTTGTACATTTTATAGAGAAGGTATTAAATCTAGTCCTTAAAAAATTAATTCACTGGTCCCAAATTATATTGAGGGCCTAGAGCGAGAGAAAATTTCCGCCATTTTTTATATTAAAATATTAAAAAAAATGAAAATTTAATTTTTAACAAAATTTTAAGTGCTAAAGTATACTGAAGCTGGGTAAACGAAAAGTCCATCGTTCAGTTTTTTTCTCAAAATACAGCAGCCCCTCGCCTAATGCCCTAGTTTGAGCTCTAATATCGCCATTGCAACTGATCAAGGTCATCACTTTGCCCTCTTCACGTTTTTTGCTTAATCTTGACGTTTCTTGACGTTTTTCTGCCCTAATCGCGTCTTTTTGCCTGTATTGTTGCTGCTCTGCTAAAAACAGGATTCCACCCAGCTTTGCTCGAAACAGAATTCTAGGTTGGGTCCTCTTCCGATCGAGTTGTTCTATATATATTATTGATGTCATTTTTTCATTGTTGTATTGAAGCTACTCGTTTTGTTCTTCCTGCTTAATCTTATATTGACGTTCCTCTGCCCTAATGGTGTCTTTTTGCTTGTATCGTTGTTGCGCTGCTCAAAACAGAATTCCACCTTAGCTTTGCTCGAAACTGAATTTCAGGTTTGTTCCTCTTCCGATCGAGTCACATCACATAATTCACATGTCCACCTGCTCTGGAATAACGCCAGAGAAAAATAAGTATTTGGAATGACTAGTTTACTAATCACCTCTATAGCTGCACTTGCTTTAGTCTCAATCTGAACTATTAAAATTTCATCTGTACTCCCAACCTGCAAAACTAAATTGAGCATGTTAATCACTAGGTTTGCTGATTATAGTCGTCAATCATTTGTTCAGTTAATCAATTATGTGGGATTCAACTGTATATGCATGTGAAAACATAACATATATACTAAGACACATATAACCTTATTTGATTCAACTGCTTTGCATTTTGCTGTGCATTCCATCTCTTGGATATCTCCAAAAAGCTGGCCAATCTAATTGCATTCAGGCAGTATATAGGCCATATTGAGAGTATTATTATATCAAACAATCTAAACAATAACTACGGGTAACCCTTCATAAAAAAGGGGAGTAATAGCCTAGAAAATAAGGCTGCAGATAATTTGGTAGCTAATCAACAATAAAAACAGTCCTACCTTGCTTGCAATCAGTTTTTCTTGAGATACAGAACCATTCTCACCAAGACAATTCTCTTACTAATGTCATTTTTTCATTGTTGTATTCAAGTTGCTCTTTTTGTTCTTCCTGCTTAATCTTGACGTTCATCTCCCGATCGCGTCTTTTTGCTTGTGTTGTTGCTGCTCTGCTCAAAATAGAATTCCACCCAATTTTGCTCGAAACAGAATTCCAGGTTTGTTCCTCTTCCAATCGAGTTGTTGTGTTTCTTCTATATGCTGTATTGATGTGGTTTTTCATTATTGTATTCAAGTTACTCTATTTTTTATTCCTCTTTTTTAACTCCTGTAATTGAAAAATAGCGCCACTATAATGGACAATCAAGTTCCATAGATAAAACTCCACAATGGTGACTCCTATTTCACCTGTCGTATATGCATTTAACATATCATGAATAGCCCTATCAGGATTCAATTCATAGACAGAAATCTATGCCTAATGCAATAATTAAGGTATCCCCATATATGTACTTGTCTAACTTAATATACATCTAAAATAGGGTGCTAAATATATTTTGCTACTGATACAAATTGATATAAGCGTGAAGCTTACGCTCCACCATAGCCCGTTCAAGCTTTAAATATCACTGAAACAGAACTAATTTGAGTATATGTTTTTAACCTCGTTTCATAGGTCGTTGAACGTAAGATTTATTGGGATCTTCTGTTTTCAACTTTGGAGGCCAAATTTCTCCTTTCTTAACCTGCAATATAAGGTAATAACAGTCTTACCCTCTTTGTTCCCTTCATGAAATCTCTCCAACTGGACACCTGATGATAAATAGAAGAAATGTTTCAAAACTCAATGCAGTAATTCTAGATTTTTTAACATGTCGGATGTCTTAACTGTACAACTTCATATCATCAGGAAGATTAGGTTCAATACGGTTATCTTGTTTGTCACTTGGGATTGTAGTAGGATGGATATAATTCCTCAACCCTTAACAAGAAGCTTAACTTTGAGACCTGAAAATGGAAAAAATTCTAGTATAGAGCACATCTTCGTTTAATGAGTCTTACACAACAGTTGTCTGAATTACTCGGTGCCCCAAAACAGATACCAAACACGGAGTGGGAAACGAAAAAAAAAGATTATTATGTTCTAAAGAACCCAATCACCTGTGTTACTAGTTGTCACGACCCAAGCCTAGGGCCTAGACGTGACCGGCGAATGGGGAACCCGAAGGAACCCCAAACAAGCCTCATAGCGTATCATTACACATCCTTGGTCGCGGAAGCAATTAAAATGACCATAAGCAATAAGCATAATCA